>PVKE010010686.1:0-41917 GCA_004027555.1 Craseonycteris thonglongyai | reverse complement strand
AAATGGACAAATTTCTAGAAACATATAGTTTACCTAAACTGAACCAAGAAGATTTGGATAACCTAAATAGACCAATCAACAGTACAGAACTTGAAACAATTATCCAAAAATTGCCCAAAGGCAAAAGGCCTGGACCAGATGGCTTTACCAATGAATTCTACCAATCATTCAAAGAAGAACTAATGCCCATCCTCCTCAACAAGGATATCTTTAATGGGGCTGTCACCCCATTAAATTTAAGAATAAAAAAATTAATTAAAAAAAAAAACAAAACAAACAAAAAAACAAACAAAAAAAATAATAATAAGAGGTTAAACCCTATGAAAGGTATTGGGAAGAGCGACTCTTTGCTACTATTACTTCAAAGAATACAGGTATTGGCTGTTCTTTTTCTTTCTTTCTTTTTTTTTTTTTCCTGTTTCTTAGGTAATTATAGTGTGACAGCAGTTGAAATTCCAAAAGGACAAAGGTGGAGTCCTACAAAAGTACATTCATGGTCGCTCACCTCCTTTGCATGTGCTTCTACTATTCTCCAGTCTGGAGGAGACAGGTGGACAGCACCGTGTGAGTGAACAGTAACCACTCATCTGCCCCTTCAGTTGCTTAGCAGTAGCTATTTTGGTGTAACTTGAGAGGCATGGATAGGCCTGACTCAACACATCTGATTCCCTTTAGCTAGTTCATGTTGTTCTGAACACTGAGTATAGATACACTCATGTTATTTGTTAAGCAAACATTCAATGAGAACCTATTATGTAACCCCCCTAAAAAGTATACTTGGCATTACAGCATATGTTAAATGTAGGCTGTTCACATCCTAACAGATGAGTAAACTAAAATTCTGAGGTGTTTTCTTTTTTTTATTAGTTTCTTTAATTGTAAACACTTAAGTTGTGAAGAGCTGGACCTCGTATATTTGACATTAACACTTCTCATTCCATAATCTGTCTCCAGGAAGGTATTAAGTAAATACGGGCAGCAATTTTAGACCATAGGATTTTAAATTATTTAAGTGTGAGTAAAAGATAAAAACAAGATTGAAACACAATAGCAGAAAATAGATACAAGTTCAATATCCTCCACTTGGTTCTATTTCAATTTTGACACCCCCAGAATAAACATAGCCACTAATAATTAAATCATCTAATCGACTTAAATCTCAAATTCTAAAAATTAGTGAACTTCTTACATTTGTTTTATGCATGAGCAAGAAAGTTGTCAGCTCCTCTTGACTTCAGATTTACATTACTGTAGATAATGCCATGATGTTTTATGTCTCCCAAGTTTTAAAAGGCCTCCAGCTCCAAGCATCCTTACAATGGGTTACAATGATGAGTGATAAACCTAACCTGTGGGGATAATCCATTTTCACATGTAGCCACTAAAGTAGGAAACTCCTCCACTTTCTGACTCATGCTGCTTTTCCAAATGTATCTCTTTATTTCTGCAAATTAAAATACGTACAAGGGATATCCAGAAGAAAATTGAGTTATTGTCAATATAACAAAAATGGGTACGTAGCTGGATACTTTCCAGACAGCCCTCATATGTTTATAATTTCTCATTTCTGTCTTGTATGTACTCTGCTCTTACGTCCCTATAAGCAAACCCTCACGTTCCTTCAAGTCCTATTTAAATACCAGCTATGCTAATATTCCTTTTCTCATCCACCTATTTTTCTAAAACTGACCAGCATTTGTCCCTTCTATAGAATTCTTTAATATTTCACCATATGCCCCTTAGTAAATTATTAATGTCTACACTTGTGCATAAATGTCTGGGTTTCAGTATGCTTGTGTGATTAACCTATATATCTACTATCTCAACAACTCTTCCATTCTGCCTCCACCACTACCTCATTTACTAGCACGTAGACAACCAACACAGTATTTTCCTACATCGGTTTAATTCACATGAATCAAATGAATGTGTTTGAAAATTCCAAAAAGATAAACAAGATTTTCTCACCCTAAAGTGCAGGCTCTGAACAGACAAAATCATTATAATTTTAGTTTTTAACTCAGTATTTTGTTTTCTACTTAAGAAATTTGTGTATTTAAAATTATTATTAATTTATACTTTGGGACATAATGTATAAAGATGTAATTTTGTACAACAAAATGAGCACAGACAAAGCTGTAGAGAAGCAGAGGTTCTGTATGTTGTTAAAGTTAATATAGTAAAAATTCAAATTAAGGTGTTATAACTTTAGGATGTTAAATGTAATCCTTTTGGAAACCATAAAGAAAACTATTAGATAAATAAAAAAGGAAATGAGAAAAGAATTTTAACATTTTACAACAAAAAACCAACTAAACACAACAGAAGACAATAATATATAGATGGGGGGCAAAAAGTTGTAACGCATATAGAAAATAACTAAAATGACAGAAGCACTTCCTTATTGTTAATTACATTTAAACAGAATACCCTGTTAGCTCAATGCAAAAAGACCTTCTCCAAGACGTGTTATAATGACTGTCAAATGTCAATGTTACATAAAAAAATCTTTAAAACAGCAGAAACAAAACAAAAACAAAAACAAAAGAAAGAATAACCTACAAAGGAAAGTACATTAGGCTATTAGTTGATATCTCAATAGAAACTCTAAAGGCCAAGACAGAATAGAGGGGGAGTAGAAAGAAAAATTGACAGCCAAGAATATTTTAACTGGCAAGCTATCCTTCAGCTATGAAGAAGAAATAAAGACTTTCCCAGACAAACAGAGGCTGAGGTAGTATACCAGTAGACCTACTTTGCAAAACATGCTGAAAGTGGTTTTTAAGCTGAAATAAAACGATTCTATTCAGTCGCATGAAAACATATAAGTATATAACACACTGATAAATGCAAAAAAATACACAGTCAAAATTAGAAAACTGTAATTCTATATTAGGACAGTGTGTTTATCACTTAAGAGAATAAAGGCTAAAAGGAAAAGAGTATTAAAATAACTATAGTACTTTAATTTGTTAATGAACACACAGCATAAAAAAATGTAAAAAGAAAGGCAAAGGGTGGAGGTTTATAGGCAAAAAAAGATAAGGTGATAATAGCATAAATTTTACAGTTTTATATCTGACACATTTTATACGAACCTCATAGCACCACAAAGCAAAAGTCTAGAGTACCGGTAAATTCACAAACCTAAAAAATACAGGGGGGGTGGGGGGGGGGAGGTAAACAGAGCATATGACCATGGAATACCACCAATTTACAAAGGCAGGCAGAAACAGAAGAGAAACAGTGAAAACAGACAACAACCAGATAGCAAATGATAAAATTGCAATAGGATAGCAAATGATAAAATGCAATTGTATATCAGTACCTATCAACAATTAATTTAAATGTGAATAGATTGAATTTACCAATCCAAAAACACAGTGTCTGAGTGGTTAATTAATAAATAAATAACTTAATAAATAAATAACCAAACCAAACAAACAAAAATTAGATTCAACTTATGCTGCCTACTAGAGACTCATTTTAGCTCTAAAGACACACAAAGGCTCAAAGTGAAGGGATAGGACACCTAATGGAAAGGGAATCATTGCTTCATCAAATGCAGCTGAGAAAACTGGATAAACAGGCAGAAAAATTCATTTTCACCCTTATCTTATACTAGTCACAAAAATTAGCTCCAAAAGGATCTAAGATTTAACCATGAAATCTGATATCATCAAACTCCTAAAAGAAAATGTAAGGAAGACACTCCTTGACAATGATCTTGGCTATGATTTTTGGCTATGGCACCAAAAACAAATAGACAAAAGCAAAAATGAACATGTGGAATTACAGAAAACTGAAAAGCTCTTCACAGTAAAATAACAAGTAGCAAAGAAAATGGGAAGTATATGATGGGAGAGATATTTGCAAACCACATATCAGATAAGGGGTTAATCCCTAAAATATATATATTTTTTAAAAAACTCATACAACTCAATAAAACACACACACACATACAAACAAAATCTGATTTAAAAATGGGAAGAAAAAACTAAGTAAATACTTTTGCAAAGGACCCCATGGCCTACAGATACATGAAACTATGTTCAACTTCACTAATCATCAGGGAAATGCAAATCAAAACCACAGTAAGGTATCACCTCACACCTGTTAAAATGGCTATCATCAAATTGGCGAGGATTTGAAGGAAAGGGAATCACTGTACGCTGTTGGGAATGTAAACTGGGTCAGCCACTATGGAAAACAATACACGTTCTTCAAAAAATTAAAGGTAGATCTACCATATGATCCAGTAATCCTACTCCTGGCCTACACCCAAAGAAAATAAAAACAAGATATTGAAGATATATATAGATATATATATACTCCCAATTTTATTGCAGCATTATATATATACTATATACTCCCAATTTTATTGCAGCATTATTCACAATAGCCAAAGTATGAAAACAACCTAAGTGCTCATCAGGGGATGAGTGGCTAAAGTAAATGTAGATAATTATTCAGCCATGAGGAACAAGGATATCTTGTCATTTGCGACAACAGGATAAACCTTGAAGATGTTCTAAGTGATATATGAGTAGGTTAGACAGAAAGACAAATACTGTATGCTATCACTTATATGTGAAATCTTTAAAAAAATTAAAAGCCAAGCTCATAAAAACAGAGTAAAATGGTGGTCATGAGGGGATGGGGGGAATATGGGATAGATGTTCAAGGGTACAAACTTATTATCAAGTAGTAAGTCCTAGCAATAACATAGTATAGTGAATGTAGACATTTTATCATCAAACTTGATAAGACACTAGAACTTAATTATTTCAACCCACTAAAAAGAAACGATAATTATGTGACATGACAGAGGTGCTATTGCTACAATGGCAATCATAGTATAATATAAAAATATACCAAATTAACACGTGCACCTTAAATTTACACGTTATATTTTAATGAAAATATATTCACACACATTTTAATTAAAAATAAGCTCAGAGACTTAAGTATAGTACTTAAAATTCTAACTAATAAATTTCTCAACCAACATTTGAACTTTGCCAGTATATATCTACATGATTAGGATCATTACCAAAAAATTTAAAAAGTGCTGTCGTGGGATTTGTAGTAAATTAAAAATCTGGCATGTAAATAGGGCAGCCAGTATGCAGCTGAAGCTAAATTTGTGAGCTCCAATCTATGTAAGCATCTTTAGGCTCACCAAATATAATTATTTCTAAGTTTGTATTTGAAAAGAAATGTACTTGTCTGGAAATTTCAGTTCTGTTTCCATCTACCCCCCCCCCCCATAGGAAAAAAAAGGAAGAAAGAAAAAGAAAAATCTAGGGTTAGTTATGGCAACTGTACAAACACTTTAAAAGTTGTGATCGAAACTGAACCTAAAAATCTCTCCTAGGCAAATACCATTATGCCTATCCCTTCCTGAGTCACTGCACAAGTATTTCTCAATTTCTAGACAATGTATTTGCTCTTTTTTTGAAAGTTAATTGGCATTTCTGTCATATGAATATTTTTTAGATTTACCAGTCTGAATACCAAGTAATACTTTCCTATGCCATTCGCTACAGTCATGAACGTGGTGAGAGAGAGAGTTAGTTTTAAAACTAGGCATTCAATTAGCCAATACTTTCTGCTGAACTTATCTGAAAAAACATCTGCTGTATCAAATGACAAATGTGTCTTCTTTTGAAAGCATATCCAAACAGATACCAATGGCATCCATTCATAAACTAGCTGTCTTGTTATATCACTAGTACATTGTCAAGCCCATACTATAGCCTCCTAAGAGAAAACCATTGAACCCTTGTAACATTTGAAGTGTTTTTATCTTATCAGATCATGTTTGTAATATCCCACTGAACTAAGTCATTGTCAACCTGGAGACTGCAAAATATCCCCTGGAAATAGTTACACTATCCATTCATAAGGGAACCCAGATAATTAAGTCATCCATCAATGCTGATGCTTGCTTGGATGTGTGATGTTTCCTTGTTGTCCTGACCTTGATGTGTCTGGAGCTCAGATAAAGCTGTTGATAGATTTGTGAACAGTCATAACTATCTCAAGGTTTGAACAACCCCATATGCTTAAAGTGAGAACACCATATTTATCCTTGTTTTCAATCATCTTGACTTTTTCCTATAATGTTCAACATCAGTACAACCACTGAAGCTAAATTAGTAATCTATTCTCAGTGTTCTTGTCCTTTCCCTATAATAGTCCTTAGCATACTGTGTTATGCATATTTGTCTGTCTCTCCTGTCTAATGTAAAGTCTTTAAAGTATTAGATTATATCTTAGTTATGTTTCCCTTGCACACACACTGTCACATAAACTTGATTAATAAATATGTTAATTAATAATTTTAGTTATGTTTTGTCACTTGGTATTAATACTAGAATAATATTTTACAGAAGAGGAAAAAGTAAAATAAATATTGATTTATTTAATACTAACCATATATCATAAAATAAATTAGAAAAGATGTTAGATCACTAGATTTAAAAACATATAAACATGTTTAAGCCTGGACTATGCCAGTTGGGAGCAAAACAATTTTAAGAAAGTAATTTTCTTTTTTTTTTTTTGAGTTTCTATCTAAAAGAATACAAAAGATTCACAACATGTACAGGATTGATGTGAAAATAAAATGAGGAAAATTACTTTAAAATGGTTTTTGAACTGTAACGTACAGCATAAAAGAAATTATAAGTTTTACTAATGTTAATTAGTGTCAAATTTTAATTTATATCTTTATCGGTTTATAGCAAGCTTGTCCAATCCATAGCTGGGGGTACACATGCAGCCCAGGAGAGCTTTGAATGAAGCCCAATACACAATCACAAACTTTCTAAAAACGTTATGAGATTTTGGGGTGTGTGATTTTTTTAAAGCTCATCACCTATCATTAGTGTTGGTGTATTTTATGTATGGTACAAGACAATTCTTTTCTGAAGCGCCTGGCATCCCAAAGTGCCAGGCACTCCTAAGCTGGGCCAGCTAGGCCCCTGTACTTGCTGTCACCTCCTTGAGCTTCTCACCCAGGGCAGCCTGCATGGTGCCCCACGGGGCCAGAGAAACCTGGAAGCAGTCCTGCCTCCCAATCTGTGTGAGGGACAATCCTCCAGACCAGCCTCTCAGCCCTTCTGGAAGGAGGTGCAAGGCCATGCCCCATGTGCTCGTCCAGCCAGGCAAAGCCATGACGCTCAGAGTATGTCCAAAAACAAGTGGCACAACCTGGACATTTTCCTTCAATAAATCAGTGGTACAAATGAGGCTGGACATCAAAAAAAATAAAAATATATATACACACACACACACACACATATATTTATATCCCTGGGAAGACAAAAGTTTGGACACCCCTGATTTATAGCATTTGACACAGCTAATCACTCTCCTACTTGAAACAGTTTTGTTTTCTCCATACTCATCCAGTTACGCTTTCTCAATTACTTTGCTTTTATCTCCTCATATCCCTGCTTCTTAGAGTCAGCTTTTACATCTTTTGTCTTTTGTATCTACTCTTCCTTTTGAAGGGTTCTCACTCAAATTTATGACTTTAAGTTCCATCTGAATGCTAAAAATTCCTAAAGCTTTATTTTTAATTCAGTCTTCTGCCCTGAATGCAGAACCATATACCTATTACACGTCTCTACTTAGGTA
Organism: Craseonycteris thonglongyai; assembly: GCA_004027555.1. Classification (NCBI taxonomy): domain Eukaryota; kingdom Metazoa; phylum Chordata; class Mammalia; order Chiroptera; family Craseonycteridae; genus Craseonycteris; species Craseonycteris thonglongyai. The sequence goes on along the minus strand of PVKE010010686.1, from coordinate 34,270 downwards.
TTAAAAAGACATCGCAAACTTAGCATGTCCCAAAATGAACTGCTCTACCCGCAATACACCTCCATTTGTTCTGCCTATGGGCTTCTCATATCCAGTCAGTCGTCTGATGACTCTGCCATGAAGACTTAGACTGTATGTAATAATCACAACTACCGTAGCACCTTCACTGACACATTTTCATGCAAGCCATCATCATCTGTTGTCCAGATTATTACAATAGCTTTCTCAGTAGTCCTCCTGCTTCACTCCTTTCCCCACTACTTCTGCTCAAAGCCCTTTTTATATCCTAAAAATAGTAAAATTGAAGGACTTTACAATGGTCTACAAGCCCTATTTAATCTGAACCCTCCCACTTGCCATTAACAGGACAGTCTCTCTGATCTCACGCCCAACTCTAGTCCCAATTCCTTCCTCCACCTCAGCTGTAATATTTTTCAAATTCATCCATCCGTTAGCCTCAAAGCCTTTGCAATTTCTGTTCTCTTTTAAATTATTTATATTTTATTTATAATTACATCTAATGTATATTGAAATTAACTGTATAGTTAATCTTAAGGTCTTTAAGGCAGTACATAACAGGACACTCAGTATATCTGAATGTAGTTCAGTAACACTAGGAGTGAAAAGACTTGTGGGGAGAGGTAGAGTGAGAGGCACCAGGACTGGTTTAACCACCTACTAGAGGTAAACTTACCTCAACAACTTCTTAGGTCATCATGGGAATTACCTGTCATCTGTGAAACCACTTTGCAAACTTTAAGTCTCTGTAATATGTAAGGATGAATAAGAAACATAGCCATTAACCTACAAATACTTTTAGCGTTTGCAACCATTGCCTACTTTGTGGAGAATGTGAGAAGAACTAATTTTAGGAATCAGTGAATGTTATATATTAAATTCAATAACACACCCAGTCTACCTCCTTTTGCTCATAACCAACTTAATTATCTTAATTTTATCAGACAGAATAAAGTGTTTGAATACAGGCTTAAAATATGTATTTATGGTCACATGGTGTGAAGAACAGCTGGTAAACTCTTAAAATAGTATATTTAGTGCATTACTCATAAACGTTTTAAAACTTTCATTTAAAGGAAAAAGTTTATCCAAAGAATCCTATTTCAACATTGCAGCATATTTATAGCAGCATATATCATAAGTATATATATTGATATTTTATATAACAAATAGGATAGTGACATAAATTCTAAGAGAAACAAATCTTTTGAATTGCAGTATATTTTTCACTTCAGAATTATACGATCAACAATGATCCATAACAGATCATTACCCCAAACTGTAATAAATCCTCTGTTCTTATATTATAAACATTTAAGAATGACTTGGGGCTATAGTGGCAATGTTTATATTTTACCTTGTCTTCATATTATCTAAGATATACATCTATGGGCCTGCAATATGCTTAATGCATATTTATATGCATGGCTGAAACTAAAATCTATTGCCAGGGGGCTCAAAAATTCAATAACAATTGTTTTCCATACTGCAAAAGAATTGAAATGGCTAAAGAAATCATCAAATGCAGATATAATATTAGTGACACCAGATAAGTTTTCCACCGTCAACCACTGAAGAGAGAGAAGCTATAGAATTTGCAGCCATAGAATCTGCAGACTTTGAAAATGGATCTGATGTTTGTCTTCATTTATATGTCACATACTGAGTTAATTTTGAGTTCCAAGACTCATGCCCACATTCTTCCCTGGCAAGGAGAGATCAGAAAGCACCAGGAGAAGAACCTCATCACACTTCAACACACATGTATAGAAGTGGAATTCTGACTGTACTCTTCAGCAGGTATGTAAAATTTGTTCTAAAGAAGTTTAATATAATAAACATGTTTACCACAGTTTAGTGGTTATGAGAGAGTTAAAGGGGAGGTAGAAAAGGTAAAATGAGGCCAAATATAGGGTGATGGAAGGAGAACTAACTTAGAGCATACAATGCAAAATATAGATGTACTCGTATTATAGGATTGTACATTTGAAACCTATATAATTTTACTCACCAATGTCACCCAAAAAATTTTAATTAAAAAAAATAAAACATAAATACTATGCTCATAAACAAATTGAATTAAATATTAAAACAGGTTTAGATTAAATAACTTGGTCGAGATTTTACAACTTATATATTTAGAGCCAAGACTGGGACATAGATCAGACTGATTCAAACACCCATTTTTTTAAATCACTTTGCCATACTACATTTATTGAATGTCAACTCTATGCCCAGTACTGCAATACGTGATAAGAAAATAAAAATTAATAAGACACTGTTTTACTTGATAAGCCCACAAGCTAGAAAGAAAACATGGAAGCAGCATATAGTACTACAAGTTAAGTGTGATGATGAAGTTGTGAACCTCATATTGTAAGAAAACACCACACAGCAGGGCTAATATTTGAGCAGAGATTTCAAAGATTTCTAAGCATTTACTAGACAGAGAAAAGGCCTCTGAGACAACTCTAGAATCCTAAATATGACCATCAAGGGAGGTTGGCCTGCTTGTGGCAGTTGGCAAGATTGTGTATGTCAGTTGCACTAAAAACGTATTAAAATGGGAATGTGATGAGGGATATGAGGCACGTATTCTGCTAAAATAAATATGCATTCTTAGTTTGTAGAACTACATGGCCTAAGGGTAAGCACACTGGAAAAGCACATTCTGCTTCTTTGGTTTTAGAAAAAAAAAATATGGGTGATTTGCGATCAAGATTGTGCTTCTTCGACAAGCAACAGTTACAGAAAGGAACCCCAAGTCACTGAGGTATTGCAGAAATCAAACCTTTGGCAATCCTTCCTTTTCATCAAAAGGAAGTCTTTCCCTTTTTGGCCATGTTCAGTTTTGTGCTGCTCAGAATCCTTTTCAAATCCTATTTGTGGTCTCTATCTAGATTATGAAAAATTCTTTAGTTACTGAATTATTTGCTATACTATCTATGTGTAGTGAACAGATAACAATACTGAAGACTCAACATGGCTGAAGGGAAGATGAACAAAGGAAATAATTATTAGCCATATGTATACATTTCTTCTTAATGATATTATCAGAATTTTAAGACTTGGCCAAGAAAACTATCCCATCTTCCACCAGAAGATTCTCCAACTCCAGGGGTGTCCAATATTTTGGCTTCCCTGGGCCACATTTGGAAAATTGTTTGGGCCACACATAAAATACACCTAACACCAAAGATAGCTGGTGAGCTAAAAAAAAAAATCGCAAAAGGTATCTCATAATGTTTTAAGAAAGTTTATGAATTTATGTTGCATCACATTCAAAGCCATCCTGGGATTCATGCAGCCCACGGGCCACAGGTTGGACAAGCTTCTCCAACTCCTTTTCTAAGGTAAGATTTTTCCAGTAGTGTTTTTAATTTTCTAATTTTTGCATTTGCTTCCCAGCTCATTTCCATGATTTCAAGATTCTGGACTAATTTCTAGGCAGATTAGAATAGGAATCCTCCCTTAGGACTGCACAGGTACCATATGTACAGGCTACATTATCACCTATTACTGCTCCAGTGTATTCCAAACACTGAATTTTTTTTAAGCTACCTGTATAAGTATTTGTTGATGGTTCCTATGATCTCATCAGTCTGGTTGATTTTTTTAACGAAAGCATGGAGGATGTGACCATGAATCAGATCTCTTTAATAGTCATCGCAGATGCACTGGGGCAAAAGGTGCAATCCAATAGTCATTTTTTGTTTTTGTTTTTTGTTTTTGACACAGAGAGAGAGATACAGAGACAGAGAGAAGGGGAGGGCCCAGAGAAGTCTCCATAGTTGTACATCTTTGGTTTTTCCACATAGTTTCATTCCACAGGTGGGCAAGGGGCTGCAGAAGGCAGGAACTGGTAAACCCCGGTGAGAACTAAACTGGGGGCACTCCCCAGCTCAGCATATGGGTCCACACGGGCCGGGCCGGGATTCGATCCTCGGTCCCTGGGGCTACAAAACTTAACCCACTGAGCCATCCAGCTTCCCCCAATAGTCTTTTTAAATGAGCAGTTTATCTACATTAACTACAAATGCTCTACTCTTGCTGCTCTAATTTTAAGCTTGTCGAACATGAATAGAACATTACTTATATGTAGGACATATGCTGTTCTTCCTACACTGTAAGCCTGGTTGCACTCTCTCAAATAATTTTGTGCCAGGTTTTATAGAAACAGGGAGTCATCCAGGGGCTAGTTTCAGCTATTGAATACAAGAGTAAAACATAAAACATACTGGATAATGGCTGCATGTCTAGGACTTACTCCTTTAAGTATTGGTTTAAGATTTCTGAGAAATATGGAGGAGGCTTAGTAAAAGCTTGGAACATAATTGTCCAGGTGTATGCTGATTCTCCTATTTCCATAAAAACATATTTGTTATGAGGGTAAATAGGGTTCCTAAAGAAAGTTGAGCCTAAGTCAACCACAATCAACCAATGCATCATTGGTGGAGAGGCAAAGAGAATAGTATTAAATATGAAATGGTGAGGAGGGAGCAATGACAATTTAGTTAATGGCCTGGAGATACTGAACAAAGAATATCAGAGGCTCAGATATTGCTGTTATTGTTGTCATTTTTATCAAGCAAAGTATAAGATGTGGATAATTAGCCTCTCTAAATTAGGTCTAACATAGAAAGCTATGGGTTGGCAAACTTTGACTATAAAGGGCAAGATAGTAAATGGTTTTGGCTTTGCAAACATTCAGCCTAGGTTACAGCTACTCAACTCTGCTATTACAGGGTGAAAGCAGATAGAAACATTACTTAAACAAATGGGTGTGGCTGTATTCCAGTAAAATTTTATTTACAGAAATAGAAATTTGGCTGCATTTGGACCAAGGGTCATAGTTTGCCTAGCCCTACTCTGTAACGGAGTACTTCTTGGATATCCAGGCATAATTCTAGGAATGGTAAAAAATTACATTCACCCTTGTAAAATCTCCCTTTGGAATGCACATGGAAACTTATGCAATATGATGAAATATTATAACTGTCATTATGTCAAATTATGTGGCAAAGGGTAAGCATTTGCATGTGCCAATTCGAACTGAGGAACCCTTTAAAAAAAATTTTTTTTTCCAGCTAGTAGCAGAGGAGAAAGTCAAGGAGATCAAAAGCATGAGAGGGTTTTAGTACATGAGAGTTTTTCATTGCTGACATGGAGACGGCCTGTGACAGGAAACTATACGTAGTCTTAAGCTGCAGGAGTAGATCTCAATTACTAGCCAGCAAGAAGACACAGATCTCTGTCCCAAAGTCACAAGGAACAAATTCAGCTTATCACCTGAATGAGCTGAGAGGCAGAGTCTTTCTTCACCAGGACCTCCAGATAAGAGCCCAGGCTGAACAACACCTTGTTTTTGGCTTTATTGGGCTTAAGTACAAGACCCAGATGAATCTATCTGGTCTTTTGTCTTACAGAAATAGGAAACAATACGTGTATACTGTTTTAAGCTCTTAACTTAGTGGTTGTTTTTTTTACACAGAAATAGAAAACACATTTAACCTCTGTATGGATACAGTATTGAGGCAGTTCAGTGGTGGTCTGAGGGAGTCAGTGGTAACCTTGAGTGATTCATCCTTCACTTGATATACATCAAATATTTGCGATAGCTTGGAACCTCCCCAAGTTCTCTCTGGAACCTGGTAAAACATCTTGACAATAAGGTTAGGATGAAAATAAGGAAAAGGTAATTAAGTTTCTCTCCCCTAAAAAAATCTAAATACCGGTATATGCTATCCTATATCAGCATGTAATTATAGAATGCCCTTTTCACAGTAAATATTTCCAAAAAGGGTTCAAGTCACTAGATAACTGAGGGCACAGAATGTCAAAGATCCTAATGAGATAGTTAAGACAGGTAGATGTTAAGAGGTGCAGCAGTGCCTACCATGGAAATATATGTTTGACTCCTAGGAAGACAGAATGGCAAAGCGGTGGGAAATGCAGTTGGTATGGTAGCTTCCATATTTACAAGGAAATCTGTTTTCTAAGGTAAAAGTTGAGACTTAAAGGATAGCATTAAACAAAGACAGGCCAAGTCTCTCAGAGGGTAATGGTAGGGGCAAAGTCACAAGCAGCGTTCTTAATTTTGGCTGGCCCCTTTTCCTGGCTAGAGTTAGGCAATTCTGTTTCCAGTATTTCAGTTTTCAATATTAATTGGCACTAGCTGTGGGCGTTCTCTCTGGCTTTTTAATTGTCATGAGTTTGGTCTGGATTCTATCTCTCTTTATTTTTACACTTTCTCCTAAAAGCTCAGCTAAGAGCTATAATTCCTGAAGGGTGTTGATTTACCATTCTCTTTTTTTTTTTTTCTTTTTCTTTTCTAACTAAGTTAGCCATGTCTGGTTTTAACCCAGCTACAAATAAATTGGTCAGAGCAATTGATGTGAGAGCTCCAGGACCAGGCTCAACTCTTTGAAAGCCAAAAGACAATTTCTGATGTCTAAAAGGGAGCCATCTTTGGATGCTCATATGATTGAATTAAAATTCATTCAACTTGAATCCTTGAGGGATGAAGGAAAGATTGCTTTTCTTACCCTTTGGGCTTTAGTGTATTCTAAAGATGTGAAATTTAATCCTTTTTTTTCCCCCCAGTCTTCCTGATAGTGGGCCCAATTGATATTTTCAATTCGTATTTTGGCATCCCTAGGACCAATAAAGAGGTGAAAAGATTGATATAAATCAGGTAGCCTAGAAATAAGTCCCTAGGATTGTCCTAAATTCTTTAATAATTATCACTTATTTTGTGGAAAATATTTAATAAAGTTTGAAAACTTGGTGAATAGTTGTTTTGGAGCAGGTCCCAGCAAACTACAGCCCATGAGCCAAAGCAGGTCTGCTGCACATATTTTTGTAAATAAAATTTTATTGGAAGACAGCTATGCCCATTTGTTTTTGACTGCTTTCACACTAAAGAGTTGTGGAGTTGTAACAGGCCATGTGACCCACAAACTGAAAGCATTTACTATCTAGCCACTTACAGAAAAGGAGTATGGGCTTTGGGCTCAGCCTATTGGGATTCAAATATTGGTTACACTACTTATCATCTGTTTCACTCTGAATAAAGTATTAGCCTTTTTGTGTTTCTATTTTCCCAACTATAAAATGTAGTAATGCTCATATGGTGTTCTGTACCATGCACATAGTGCATAATAAGTGCTCTAATCTAAACTGCTTTTATCAGTTTATTCCAAGTGAATATGCTGATGTATATAGAGATTCTTTCAGTACTTTTTTCTGGCATTGTGTAAAATATGACCACATTAACCACCACCATTGATCATTTACTCTGTACCAGGCCATGTGTGTAATGCTTTAGGTGTATCTCATGTAATTCTTAAATAGTCTTAGGAGCTATAAATTGCTTTAGTAGAACAACATGAAGGTAAAGGCTAACGTACTTTTATAAATATGTACATAAACCTTATAAGTCCATACTGCTAACATGTCCAGACATCAGGTATTTAGTTTTATTTTCTTCAAAATATGAAAGAAAGACAAATGATTAATATCATGGTTAATACACCCATATACCCTTTACTGTGAAAACCTAAGAGTGAAATCTCTGTTTATCTATGACATTTACTTAAAGATAGAGCAACGATGTTAAGAGGGAAATTATGAGTGACATCAGGTGGCTGTGTAGATCTCCACAGCATTCAGCAGCACTGGCTTACACAACAGAGAATCTCGGACAACACTCTGAGAAAGGTGCTGAGTTGGTGAAGACTTCAGAAGGAGAGGTAAGCCTGTAAGCTAGGGCCCATGTTAAAATATTACCCCCATGTTAAAGATACCAAAACTCTGGTAGCTTACCTAATTTATTCAGTGTCATGTAAGAAGATTGCAAAGCTGACATTTTAAATATGTTTTCTATATCTTAGCCATTCTTCCATATTGTCCCCCAAAATGTGCACAATTTAGAAATTCTAACTCAAAGTAGTATATTAGTCTTATCTACTCCTCCTGGTACAAAAAGCAATAATTCTATGTGATGTAGAAATCGGTTTTACTCCATTCAACACACATTTTTAAAATAGCAACTATATGGTATCATTTTGCTTAGTGCTATGAAGATACAGACACTAACATGGCCATCAAGGAGTTCAGGGTCTAGCTGAAAAGGTAGACACACATAAACAGTGAGGCAGACAGCAGTAAGTGCTATAAGTACAAACAAAAAGTTCTGATACTACCTTCAGTAAGAAAAAGGTAAAAGACCTTCCCCATTACTACCTTAGTTTGCTGTTAATCAATATGATATTAAAATTGCAGTTATTGGGAAGCCGGGATGGCTCAGTGGGTTAAGCGCTCACTTTGCAGCCCTGGGGACCGAGGATCAAATCCCGGTCTTGGCCCGTGCAGACCCATATGCTGAACTGGGGAGTGTCCCCAGTTCGGTTCTCACCGGGGTGAGACCCTGGCCCAGTTCCTGCCCTGTGCAGCCCCCTCCCACCTGTGGAATAAAACTATGTGGAAAAACCAATGATGTACAACTATGGAGACTGTTCGGGGCCCTCCCCCTTCTCTCTGTCTTTGTATCTCTCTTCTCTCTCTGTCAAAAACAATAAAAAATAAATAAATAAATAAATAAATAAATAAATAAATAATAAATCTTTAAAATTGTAGTTACCTTGGACATACAAGTATAGATTTCAGAAATTTTGCTAGTTCAGCCACGCAAATTCATGTCGAAGTTCACTTGCATTTTTATAGGTACAGTATTTTTTTCCATATTTGCTAAATGAATACTGGTTCTGAGCCATAGATGTATGCATCTAGAATAGGATATATAGGATCCTATATATCTGAGGATCTGAGGTTAATGAATTGTAACTGTGACTTTCCCCACCAAAGATACATCAGGCCAATATGCACAAACTATAAAAACTTAGCTTCTGACTGACAGAAAATTGTCAATTTGTGCATACTGGCCTCATGCATATTTGGTGGGATAAGTCAGAGTTACAATTTATTAATCTTTGATCATTTTCTGTCAGTCAGAAGCTATACATCCTATTTATATATCTATAAAGTAAGAATAAAAGTTCCCAATTAGGTTCCAGATGATACACTTTGTAATTCCTTATATTTTTTCCAATTTTGTTTAACATAAAGAAATTAATCATGACATCTGTACTTAGAGTCAAACCAAAATGGAATTCAGTATGAAAATTAATCTTTGTAGTTAGTACAAATGCTATCAAGTCTGTTATTCTATCATAATTCATTTTATGTTAAAGGAAGAAAAATTCTGTGTCAAAATTAAAGTTGATCCTAAATGACAACTATCAGATGCATCAGAATACTCAGAAACAAGGTTATCCATATATTTAAAATAGTGAAATCAATATGTACTAGATATAATGTTGTCTGTATTAGTAAACTAAAATAATCTATAGGCTAAGTTTAGGAACACCCCAAATAACCACCTAGGTAATCTGGAAGTAATTTCAGTTTCGAATAATTGGAATATGATCATTTCATTAGAGAAAATCTAATCAATTGTACTAAATGCTATTAAAGACCTTAGGAATGCTACTTAAAACAAAGATTGAAAAAAAACAACAACAACACACACACAACAAACAGGAAGAGAGCAACAGAGATGGAGAGAAAAATTCAGAGACAAGTGAATATTATCAGGTTTTTTCCTGGGAGAGAGGGTCTTGATTGAAAATGTTGCACTTTTTCTATTCTTGGCTGTGTCTAACCTATCCATTTTTTTTCTTTTTTTTTTTTCTCATGAACCCACTTGAGAATTAGACTATCTCTTCAAAAATATGTATTGTTTCAAAAGTAAGATCAGAGAGAGAGAGAGAGAGAGAGAGAGAGAAACAAACAAACAAAAAATAAGTACCAAAAGAAGAGGAAAAAATATGGAAATATATACAATTTGAAATACATTATAGTTCCCCTAATTCCCCTTTATGTGCCTGAGGGTAAAACAGGTTATAGAGAAGCTGAAATTCCTTCCGTTTCTTTAGTTGACAGTGCTTCCTACTGTGCACACACTCTTATGTACCCTCAGTACACCAGCTAAGCCAGGTTTCTACACGTCAAACCGACCACAATCTGGTGTTTAATTTATCAACGTAAATATCACTTAATGGGGGGTCTTTTCTAGACTGCCACCAGGCCTTTTTTAAACTGCTGCTTATTTTGCTATGAACCTTATATGTGAACACTGAGTTTTCAAAAAAAGCAAAACACCAAATTTATTATCTACTGGTACTACTTACACGTGAATTATTCTTTACTATAAAATGCACAAGCTATGTATTTTCAATAAGAATGATTTTCACTAATATTTCAAAAACAATATTCTGAAGTATTATCTATCTCAGTGAAACTTCTGGCTTTTCATCTCCAAAGCATTTTGAATGAATTCTTATTTAAATCCTAATGTTATCACCATCGACTTAAAAAGGATATGAAATTAATCTGTAAAAATTGTCCATGTTGTCCAACATTTTTCCTCATCAGTAAATACAGAGTCCAGCAGAAGTAACACCCCTTTTTTATGAGCTGGTCATCTATACCAAATCTTTTGTTGTAAAATCATAAGCACGTAATTCTGTCACAGCAACATCACACTCAAGCACACTATATGGCATTTTAGTTGAAGGGTTCAAAATGCCGTCCATCTCACGTGAGACAAACTCAGTTACGGTGTTATTGGGCCCTGTATATTGAAAAATGTGTTTTACAGATGATAGAAGTATGTACAGAAAGATGGTGGCATTATTATAGATTCCACCTTTCTCTCTCAAGGGGAACTTACTGGTTAGATAATATATACACTATATAACCATATGTGAAATCAACATGGAATCATATCACCTTTTCAACTACATACAGGGTCTGACAGCAGTAATGCCATAACATCATAAGGTTTGGTTTGTCCCACACGAGATGAACAGCATTTGAACATTTCACCTAAAATGCCATATAGTGTGCTCGAGTGTGACATTGTTATGTTACAGAATTACATGCTTATGATTTTGTAAAAAAAAATTTAGTATAGATTATCAGCTCATAAAAAGGGGGTGTTACTTCTGCTGGGCTTGGTACTTGGTACTTGTATGTAAACACATTCATATGCACAACTACCACCAACAATTTAGTGTCTGTGAAAGCAAAGAAAAGTAACACTACCCGGAATTAGAATTATGGGAAAGTAACCCAAGTGAAATGTGAATGTAACATTTAGTCTGTCATAAGAACTGGTGCTAGCCAGGGTTAATATTTCTGTTGGGACTTATGCCACAATAATTTAATTTTTTTGTTCCAATGGCTACTTCATAACAGGTGAAAAACAAAAATGCCAGGTTATCAGCTATGACAATGAGAAATAACACTGCCCTAGTACAACTCCCAGATGGTCTTTTTCTTGTTTCAACAGCATACAACCTTGAATTTATGCTGATAGAGCCCTAAGGGAGAAAGATCTATGTAGATAAGAATAAAATCAGTGTGGGACTTGCAGACTGATGTTCAGTTACATTTTAGGAAAACTACAAAGTAGGAATAAAGGAAAGAGGTGGCATGGTTCAGACTTACATGCGAAGCCAGAATAAAGGTTATCATTTTGGTTCATTTATAATTAGCATATTGATGCATGTCACTTAAGATTTCTCAGAAAGTCTTCATTGTCATCTACAGTTTACATGTTCAATATTTGTCACATATACTATAATGAAACTTCTTTGCCAGAGACCCTACATGTAAAATAGAGAAAGTCATTATGTGTTTTAATAAAGTCTGTAAATATTACAAAGTAATATTTGCATATCTAACAAAAAGTGATATTTTAAGTCATCTGTATTAATTGCATGACCCAATACCGCTTTCTAAACACAAAAATTGATGTCTAGTGTTACAACCTTCTTATTGCTCCTCAGATATTGCACACTATTCATCTATCCTTTTCTCAGTCTAGCTCCTAATTTGGGATTCTTTGTTGCCATTAATGGTAAATGCTATTTACTACAAAGTCCCCAACATAAATTTACAAGTTATCTATTCTTTCATGCTCCCATCAGTTTCAGGCATTTATTGAATCCTTTATAGAGGGTCTGGCAGAAGTAATGGCCTTCTTAAAGCTTGAGTATAATATTGTTATGTTACAGAATTACATGCTTATGCTTTTGTAATAAAAGATTTGGTATAGATTGGGCATTAAAGAGGGCATTACTTCTGCCAGACCTTTAGTATCAACTTCTGAAATTGCTTAATCCATCCTCCGTTATTCCAAATCTTATTGTTACTTATTTACTGTACACTTGCATTCATCATATCTCACCTGACTTACTACATAACCTTCTATAAGGTCTACCTACCTCATTCCTGCACAAAGAACTTTGATAGGAACCTTGATGTCTCATAGGATCAAACATGTAGGATCAAGTTCAAAATGAACAAATTAGTAATGAAAGTTAATTCTCATATTTGCTTTCTTCATTTTATACTACTCCTCCCCGAAACCCTTTGCATGTGCATATCTGTGCTAACCCACATGCGGTTCTTTCTTTGTAGAATTATTTTTGCTTTTTAACGAACTCTACACATTTGCCAAGATTTCTAAATTATGAATTCTATATCAAGGACCAAAGTTGTCTTCTTGGTATTTTTCTGTTAGAACCTACCAGAGCTGATTTTGAATAAATAAGCGAAAAATGAACTCCCTCAAAATCTCTTCTAAAAAACCTTCCCTATTGGATGTAAAACCTCTTCCTTGCATTGGCATCTAGGCATATCTTTATTATCACCTATGACATTGTACTTTCATATTTGTCTATTTCATTAAAATTTGAGGCTGGTAAGTAGGGTGTACTCATTAAAATTTCTAAAAAATGAGAAGTGAAGAAGGAAGATAACCGGGATTTATTGTTACAGTGGCACTTAGTACAGAAACCACAGAACAAGCCCCTCATTTTCTCTTCAGAATACTGTTACTATTTTCAACGTTCAAACTCAGACAACTTCATTTTTTATCCTACACTTGCAACTCTGATGAGAGAGATCTCTTAAGAAAAGTGTTTCCAAGGGGAAGCTGGGAAGGCTCAGTGGGTTAAGCGCTCACCTTGCAGCGCCGGGGACCAGGGATTGAATCCCGGCCCCAGCCCGTGCGGACCCATGTGCTGAGCTGGGAGCTCAACCAGTTCAGTTCTCTCTCTGTCTCTGTATCTCTCTCTCTCTCTCTCTCTCTCTCTCTCTCTCTCTCTGTCAAAAATAAAAAATAGATAAATAAAATATTTTTTAAAAAGTGTTTCCGTTGAAATACAGAAAATACTCAGATGTTGTGCAGAAATAAATCCAGGTGAGTTTAAGTAGTGATCCTTAAACACTGTTGCCCACCAGTCATCTAAGATTGTGGTTTAATGGATGAGAAGGTCCTGGCATCAGTATTTTATAAGACCTACCACAAGTTATTCTAGTGTGTATAATGAGGGATGATCAATAGCTACTGACTTGGAAGGACAGACTGAGTATGGCAAAATTTACAAAAAAAAAAAAAAATATATATATATATATATATATATATATATATATATATACACGCACACACACACATATCACATACAAAATATTCACATTCTTTTCTTGAATTATATGATTTCAAGTGTTCTTACCTAGCAAAGAGAGAAACACAATTTTCATCTCATGGCTGATGAACTAGTCTAGACTGTAACACTAGTATTCACTCACTGTGCTGAGCACCTTATAAATATTATCTCACTTATCCTCAAAACAACGTGATCATGTATTACTATCCTTACTTTGCAAATGAGAAAAATGGGTCTCAGTAAAATTAAGCAATTTGTCCATGCAATCCATACAGGAATCAAAAGCATAAACAGATCCACCTGAGTCCAAAGAACCTGCTGGTAACTGAGTAATTACTTTTTCTCTTTCTAGAAACAACAATGTCAATTGTTTCATCAAGGGAGTAAGAGGGCCATGCGCTATCTTCTTCTGTTTAAAGGCCTGGTATGTTAAAGGAAGGATATAGCTTTCTCCACTATAAAATCAGTAATATCCACACAGTAAATGATGAATGATATGACTTTTTATTTCCCCATCAGTTTCTACTTTAGTAACTCTGTATCTGAGATTTTCCAAATTTCTCACTTCCTGTCCGAGCTCCCACCTCCTGCAGAGGTGACCTGGAGACAAATTAAAAAATTAATGATCTCTCTACTTTCTTCAGCTCTTTCCTTCTGATCATGTAATAGAGGCTAATTTGCAAGACCCTCTCCTTGGCATCCTTAACGCCTAATATGGTCCTGAAATTGGCAGCAGGTCTCAAATGAGGGCACTGGTGTATAGAGGGCATTCAATTCAAAAAGGTTTCCCATTGATTTCTCTATTCAAAAGTATTGCCTTTAGGAAGAATAGTAATACTTCCTGGTTTTATGATGGATTGTGTGAATTCCTATTATGAACAAGAGCCAGAACTCAGTATTTTTATATGTTAGTGAATAAATTTAGGAATATACATAATAAGTCACATTTACTTTTATATTGATACAAATAGGATTATACTCTGGAATAGGAAAGATTCATTTTTAAACCACATGGGAAGACTTAATTGACTTTTTACTTCAGTAGTCTATTTAGGGGCCACATTTGAAACTTGCCAGGTAAGAATTAGTTTTGTTCAAAATAAGGATCCTTGGTGAAAATAGTTTAAAAGCAATGCTTTCCTTGGGGAAGCCAGGATGGTTCAGTGAGTTAAGCGGTTGCTTTGCATCCCCAGGGACTGAAGATCGAATCCTGGCCCTTGCGGACCCATATGCTGAACTGGGGCAGGCTTCCCATGCAGGAGGCCCCCAGACCAGTTCCCTCCCTACACAGCCCCTACCCACCTATGTGAAATAAAACTATGTCAAAGACTGATGATGTACAGCTATGGAGACTGTTCTGGGCCCTCCCCCTTCTCTCTGCCTCTGTGTGTGTGTGTGTGTGTGTGTGTGTGTGTGTCTCTGCCAAAAACAATAAAATAAATTTAAAAAAAAAAAAGGCAATGCTTTTCAGCAACTACTAAGTTAATCCTATAAATAAACTTGTGAAAAAAATTCTTCTTTCCATTTTACAGATTACATTCAGGTTCTAGATGAAAAACAAAAGACAATCTCCTGTCTACTAATTCTAAATCCTTATCCTTTTTATGGAAATCGGACACTACTATAGGCTGTCTGTTCTTTTCATTATTACCTAATTCAAGAATGAAATTTTATCAAGCTATTTAAACAGTCCTGTATTTTGGCTTTTTGTTGTAGTAACCTGCACATTGATCAATGTCCAGAATCAAGGAATCGATTAACTATAGCTCAGTTCTTATTCTTTCTTATCAGCAGCACTGGGCTGCCATCTACCAGTAATAAGAGAATTTGCAGTTTTCCTAATTGTAACAATACAGAGAAAAAAAAGACATATTTTCCTTTTTTTGATTTTGGACTAAATTTCTAGAAATATGGTAATTATCAACACACAGCCCATGCTTACAATCTCAAAAGAATCAGGCCTGGAAGACATTGCTAATTAGACCAGGCTCTAGAAATTTGATAACAAAGACTGTTTTCTGCATGATCTTGAAGAAGGTTACCTTGGAAAGTTCATACGTGAAAGAAAAACTAAAGAGAAACATTTCTGAACGAAAAATGCAAATACTGACTGCACTAAGTAGACACTGATCTAGGTGAACTAGAGGGAGATCCAGATTCCTAAGGAAGATATCTCCTACTATTATGGTATAAGCAGATGCTCAAATTAGTCCCTGTATTCCTAATCTTAACAGGTAATACCAATCCTGTGTCTACTGTATGACATATACCGGGCTCAATTTAAAATGCTTTACCTATAGTAATTTATTAAATTAAAATATTAAATGAAAATACTATGAGGTTGTTAAAATCTTTATCTTAGTGAGAGTTAAAATCCTTATCTTAGTGATGGTTAATTCTTTGTGCCAACTTGACTGGTCCACAGGATACCCAGATATCTAATTAAACATTATTTCTGGGTGTGTCTGTAAAGGTATTTATGGAAGAGATTAGCATTTGAATTGGTGAACTTAGTAAAGCACATGGATGTGTGGGCAGCATCCAATGCACTGAGGACCTAAATAGAACAAGAAAGTGGAGGACATTGCCTGACTGATTGAGCTGTCACATTTGTCTTCTTCCCTTCATACTCCTGGATCTTAGATGTTAAGACTCAGACTAAAATCTATATCATTGGTTATTGAACTGTCACGCCATCAAAGTATCCCACTGGCTTTCCTGAATCTACAGTTTACAGAGATTTGACTCTTCAGCCTCTGGATTCATGTGAGCCAATTCTTTGTAATAAATCTCATTCTAGAGATGGAAATCAAGATAGAAATCCAGATAATACACAGGCATGCCTTGTTTAATTGTGCTTTGTATTACTGCACTTCACAAATATTGGCTTATTATTATTATTATTACAAATTAAATATGTGGCAACAATGCACTAAGCAAGTCTACTGAAATAATTCCTCCAACAGCATTTGCTCATTTTGTGTCTGTATTACATTTTGGTAAGTCATGTATTTTAAAATTTTCATTATCATTCTATTTGTTACAGTGATCTGTGTTCAGTAATCTTGAGTGTTAGGACTGTAATTGTTTGGGGGCACCACGAACCATGACCATATAAGACAGCAAACTTAATAAACACTGTGTGTTATAACTGTTCTGCCAACTAGCCACTCCACCCCACCCCACCCCTCTCTCCTTGGGCCTCCCTTTCCCTGAAATTAAGCCTATGAATAACACTACAATAGCCACAAAGTGTTCAAGTGAAAGAAGAGTCTCATATTTCTCACTTCAAATAAAAAACTAGAAATGATTAAGCGAAATGACTGAATGATTAAGTGAGAAAGCATATATAGAAAGCTAACTGGTTCAAGAAGCTTAGCTTTTGGATTAACATGCAGCTAAGTTGCCAATGCAAAGGAAAAGTTCTTGAAGAAAATTAAGTCTTACTTTAATAAACATACAAATGCTAAGAAAAACAGCCTATTGCTGATATGGAGAAAATTTTAGTGGTCTGGATAGAAGATAAAACCAGCCACGACATTCCCTTAAATCAAAGCCTAATCCAGAAAAAGATTCTACCTCTCTTCAGGTCTGTGAAAGCTGAGAGAGGTGAGGAATCTACCGAGGAAAAGTCTGAAGCTAGCAGAGGTTGGCGCATGGAATTTCAGAAAAGAAGCCATCTCCTTAACATAAAAGTACACGGTAACAGCAGCAGGTGCTGATGTAGACACTGCAGTACGTTCTCCAAAAGGCCTATCTAAGAATTAACGAAGGTGGCTACAACAAACAGGTTTTCAATGTAAATGAAACAGCCTTCTATTGGAAGATGTCATTAAAGACTTTCATAGCTGCAGAAGAAAAAGCAATGCCAGCCTCAAAGCACAGGTTGATCTCCCTTGTTAGGGGCTAATGCAGTTGGTGACTTTAAGTTGAAGCCAATGCTCATTTACAATTCCTAAAATCCTAGGGCCACTAAGAACTATGCTGACTCTATTCTGCCTGTGCTCTATAAATGGAGCAACACAGCCTAGATGGCAGCACATCTGTTTAACACATGGTTTACTGAATATTTTGAGCCCACCTTTGAGACCTATTGCTTAGGGGGAAAAAAAGATTACTTTCAAAATATTACTGCTCGTTGAAAATGCACCTGGTCACCCAAGAGCTCTGATAGGATTGTACAGTGGGATTAGATGTTGTTTTCCTGTCTGCTAACACAGCATCCGTTGTGAAGCCCATGGATCAAGGAATAATTTTGACTTCCAAATCTCATTATTTAAGAAATATGTTTCAGGGGAAGCCGGGATGGCTCAGTGGGTTGAGCGCTCACTTTGCAGCCCTGAGGACCGAGGATCGAATCCCGGCCCTGGCCCATGCAGAACCATATGCTGAGCTGGGAGCTCCCCCAGTTCAGTTCTCTCTCTGTCTCTGTATCTCTCTCTCTCTCTCTCTCTGTCAAAATAAATAAATAAAAATATTTAAAAAAATAAAAAAATTTAAAAAAATTAATAAAAAAGAAATATGTTTCATAAGTCTGTAGTTGCCATAGATAGAGATTTTTCTGATGGATATGGGCAAAGCAAATTGTAAAACTTGTGGAAAGAATTCGCCATTTTAAATGCCATTAAGAACGTGTCTCATTCATGGTAAAAGATCCAAATATCAACGTTAAGAAAAGTTTGGAAGAAGTGATTTCGACCCTCATGGATGACTTTGAAGTGTTCAAGACTTTACTGGAAGAAGTAACCACAGATTGGAGGAGATAGCATGAGAACTAAAATTAGAAGTAGGGCCTGAAGATATGTCTGAATTTCTGCAATGTCATAATAAAACCTTAATAAATAAAGAGTTGCTTCTTATAAACAAAGAAAGTGGTTTCTTGAGATGAAATCTACTGATAAAGACACTGAAGATTATTGAAATGACAACAAGGAATTTAGAATACATGAAGTTAGTTGATAAAATCGAAGCAGGGTTTGAGAGGATTGACTCCTATTCTGAAAAAACTTCTATTGTGGGTAAAATGCTATCAAATGGCATTGCCTACTACAAAAAAATGTTTGTGAAAGAATCAACCAATGTGGCAAACTTTCTTGGTGTCTTATTTTAAGAAATTGCCATAGACTCCCCTGCCTTGAACAACGAGGACCCTCATTAATCAGCATCAATCAACATCAAGAGAAGACCCTCCATAAGCAAGAACATTATGGCTCACTGAAGATTCAGATAATGTTTAGCACTGTTTAGCAATATTTTAGTTAAGGTACATACATTGTTCTTGTAAACAAAATGCTATTGCACACTTTAATAGACTACAGTATAGTATAAACATAACATTTTATGTCCTGGGAAACCAAGATCTTTGTGTGACTTATTTTATTGGATGTTCAATTTATTATGGTGGTCTAGAACCAAACCCACAATATCTCCAAGGTATGTTTGTATAGTTATTCTATTGTTTGTTTCTCTGAAGAACATTTACAGCTCTATTTTACACATTCAAACAGATATCATAGATGTAAAGTAGTTTTTCAAGAGCCAATTTTCAAACCCATGCATTCTGGATGGAGTTCAGGTTCTTAAATTCTTCATATACTGCCTTTTTATCCCTATATGTTTAAAGTGTGACCAAAAAGTGATCACAGAGGCAAATCTAGACTATACCCTCTATAAAGGAGGTTGTGAAGTAGGGTGATTTTTGAAAAATATTCTTCAGGGTAACAGAAGAAACAAAGTTAATTCCTATATCTCTCACACAGCTTACAATTTTGGGGGAAAAAATGACATCCCTGGGCCTTAGCTCTTCATTAGTAAAATAAAAGAGTAAATAATAATTAAATAAACCTACAAGTCTAAGGTACTAATTGAAGGATTATGTGTCTAAGATGATGAGAGTAAAGATGATATAAATTTACTTAAACTGGTGTGTTTCATCACAGAGAGTTATCCATCTGGATTCAGCCTTCCATAATAGCCTTTATAAATTTTAAGTTTGCACAACTTTATGAACTGTAAACTAAGGCTCCATTTGAAATTGTCTAGTCACTCTCTCCCATTTATAGCACAGGAGAGTTTCTACTGGGTGTGGCAGGGAACAAGATAACAGAAAATCTTATTCAAAGGCTCTTTTGTGTTCTTTGAAATAGAATAACCAAATATTATTTTAGCCTATATGACCTAGAACATTCTAAAACAAATGAGAAAATATAATGCTGTGAAGAAAAGGAAAATACAAAAATTCCAGTGGTCATGGATGAGAAATACTCTGATATGGTACTGATTTCAGGTTTTTGTGTGTGTTTTGTTCTTTTGTTTTGTTTTTGTCTTTACTTGATATATACTACACAAAGATAATTCAAGTAATGAAAGAAATCCAAGTGTTGTTAATATGCTAATCTCTTCCACAGATAAATTGTTTTCCTGGTTTCTACCTCCATAAACAAGTGTGATTAGAGTCCCCAGACCTTTGTCCTACAGACAACAAACAGCAAAACTTTACATCTTTAACACAAAAATAAAGTCTGTGCTTGGAAAAAAGAAATCAATCAAAATCAGGGCCCTAGGAGAAAGGAAGTAAATCATCAATCCATCTTGTCACTGCGATGGGTATAGTTTCGATAAACTACTTGATTAACCTTTTGGCATCAACATGTCTGAAGCCTCATCATTATGATTAATTTATTTTTCATTAGTGTTCTGATGAGTAAGCCCAAATATTGGGCAATGAGAGGTTTAGAAATCCAATGAAATATTATAAGATGTCTCTAGAGTAAGAAAGAATTCATTGGAATATCAAAGTGTTGATCAGACAGTCCCAAGCCTGCCTTCTCTAAATTAGATTATAAACAAACCTTCTAATCTTAATTTGTTTTTCCATATGGGCAGTATAAATAGCACAAGTACATGTTTAAAGTCACCATAAATATTCCTCAATGCTTGTCACATTTCCCAATATAATTTTTTTAACTTCCATTTATTTTATAGAAACATACAAATAGGAAATAACATACTCAAAAAGTGAATATCAATAATCAGAGTGTTATTACAGTTAAGATATGAAGATCCATGCCTTTGAAACAAAATAATGCTTTCAAGGTCAACTAAGGCTTGTCACAGTTCTCATTGGAACAGGAGGTCAAGTTCCCTTGTGCCATCCTATAAAGTTTGATATTTAAATTAAACTGACCTTGAAATGTAATGGATTGCCTTTTCTGGCTTCATGTTATTACAGGACATTCAATAGGAGGATAGTTCTCTTGTTAAAGGTAATGAATGGTGATATGGGAGTTGTACTGAGTTGCCCTTCAAGATCGAAGACACCAGGGGGATAATTTGAAGAAGACATCTATCTGTTCTCTTTCTCAAGTCACTTTCCTCTGTTCAGTTTTCTAAATCCTGGAGATGGTTGCACTAGAGTAAAGTGTGGCAGAAGTAAGTAGACATGATGGCCCTCATTGACATTTCTATTATGTGCCTGACATGGAGGTACACACATGAGGTAAAATTATGAATAAAACAGAGTCTGACTGGTATCCTTCATCCACCTGGTGAAACATATTTAACTTACTTACATGGTAAGTACAATAATGCCTATAGAGATATGGTTACACATATGAGGGAGAAGTAAATTTTGTTGGTGGGTGTCAAGGAAGACCTTTCAAAAGAAGTAAACATTTGAAGAAAATTGAAAGATAGATGTTTGGATGGCAGAAAATTTGTGGTGTTAAAATATCCCAAATAAGAATTTGTAATGGAAGCAAATAAATCCATGACATAGTGTGGGACAGCAAATAGTTCAGTGTTTGAGAATAAAAGGGTCAATGTGGGATGAAGAGTGCTAAAACGTGATGTGGGATTGGGAGGGTCATCCAAGTGTGTTTAGAATATGTCTCATAGGCGATAAGGATTTACCAAATTTCCATGTTCCAATGTTTCCCAAATTAATACAGGGCTAGAAAATATTCATCCCCTTAATTTTCTATTGTAATGGATTGTTTCAGAAGTCATTCACTGAGAAAACTCTGGGTATAATAGACTTTTTAAAAAGACATGTAATAATTTAATTACTGTTCAAGAAGCTTAATGTCCCCTGGGGAAAGCAAGACTTACAAGAATAAAAAGTTATGCACAGGTAAGGTAGCCTACAATTTTATATCAGAGACAAAGGCAAATAAATCAAGTTTGGTTCTCATAACTTCCAGCTCTCAACTACTCCAAGAGTCAGTGGAAGATACAAAATACTTGGGAAAACCAACCAGCTTTCTACAAAATAGATTCTCACTTTGATTTTACCTGTGAGTAAAATAAAAATTTAACTGAAATACTCATTATCAATCATTATAATCTATTTACATCACGCTTTTACAGAAGTTAAGCTGTGTATGAGCATAATTCACTTTGGAACAATGATTTATTTTTAAGATATATTTTATCATTTTTGACAAAGGCAGAGAGAGAGAGAGACAGAGAGAAAGAGAGAAGGGGGAGGGCCCAGAGCAGTCCCCATAGTCGTACGTCATCAGTTTTTGACAAGGTTTTGTTCCACACAGGTGGACAGGAGCCAAGCAGGGCAGGAACTGGGCTGGGGCCCTCCCACATGGGAGGCATGCCCCTTCTCAAACCAGGGGCTGAACCAGAGGGTGAGAACCAAACTGGGGGCCTCCTGCTTGGGAAGCACATCCCTTTTCAGCTGATGGGTCCACATGAGCCAGAGCCAGGATTTGATTCTCGGTCTCTGGGGCTGCAAAGCAAGCTCTTTACCTGCTGAACCATCCTGGCTTCCCCTAGAACAATGGTCTTGACTCCAAAAGAAAATCAGTATGTCTTTGCTGCCTTCCTTCCAATAAGTCATTAATCACTGCCCGATGTTCATGGATACTCAGCCCTTCAGCTCCTGCTTTCTGGAGAATATATATTGTCATCTTCTTCCTCTTCATCTTCCTACTTCCTTTCCTTAGGCTCTAAATTGTCTTATTTTAACTCAGGTCTGTAGCATTTCTATTTTTCCTAAGTGGATTCTCAAGATCCAGTCTCATTTATTTTCCAGTTCTTCTATCTTTTACTTTATTTTTCCCTGGAGTTTTCTTCTTTATCCATAAGAGGGAAGTTATATTCTATATTTTCTAGAAGCACTTTTTTTTTTTTACTTTTGTTCCCTTTACAAAGAGATAGCAGCCTTTTAGAGGAATTGGATATTCATGGGCTATCTTCTGGGGGTTAGGGGGAGGATAAGGAAAAATTGATGCAGTCATTTAATGCTAAGATCCTGGAGTGCCAAGAGAGGCAGAAACTTCATAGTAGAATCAAGGAACAAGAGTCAGAGGTAAAAGAGTGGCCAAGTCATGGAAACAACCATTTGCAACAACATGGATGGACCTTGAGATCCTCATATTAAGCAAAATAAGTCAGACAAAAAAAGAAAAAATTAAGAACTATATGACTTCACTTACATGTGGAATATAAAATTGAAAGTAACAAAGAAGAAAAGACTCATGGACACAGTCAATAGTTTAGTGGTTACCTGAGGGGACGAGGGGAGTAGGATGGGAAAGAGAGGGAGCATCAAATATACAGTGATGGAAGAATTGACTGGGTGGTTAGCACACAACACAACACATAGACAATGTACTATAAAATTGTATACCTGGAACCTATGCAATTTTTACTAAACAGTGTCACTTCAATAAATTTAACAATAAAAAAAATTGTAGACTTGAAAAAAAAAAAAGTAAATTCTGAAGTCATTTAAGTCCATAATTTAGAGCCTGATAATTAGCTAACCTGGCCATGATGGATTGGCCCAAGATTTGGATCCAGGAAAGGCCAGATTATACATTATCATTAAAATATATTTGGAAATAATGCTAGAAATAAAATTTTATCAACTGTATATAGTGCCTTATACTTTAATGCATGCCATACTTTCACTCTATAAAATGCATTATACTATCTAATATAATGTGATGAATTTGCACATTAACTTTTCATATAGATTTAATAAAATGTATAGCAAAATTTGCCTTTTTAGAAATTTAAGAAAAGTTGCCTTTCAAAATATTCAAGAAATTTTATATCAGAATTACTTCTGTGCAATTATGCCTTTGAAATAAATATGTATTTAGATAAGGAATACAATCATAACAAAGACAGAGGGGTCATTTAATGTCCACTTCAGGAGGTTTCAGAATGTATGAACCCAGAAAGTCTTCAAATAAAAGTACATATACGTATTTATGTATATGTGAATCAAGAGAAAAGCAAATGTGGCAAATGAAACACTTGGGAGCTGTGTTGAAGGCTATGTGGTCATTTACTATAACGTTTACTCAGCTTTTTTATATCTTTTTTCTTTTTTTTCTTTTATCTATTTATTTTTTTAATAAACAGCAGGACAAAGGAGAAAGGACAAGTGAAGGGAGGGTAGGAGAGAGGAAGACAATGTGTCTTATATGCCCAACACTGTTCCTCAAGACCTGCCAAGTCAGTGGAACCCCTGTGTGGGCATATTTCAAGGTATTTAATGGCATTTGACTCTACACCTGTCTCATAAAAAAGCTCACTCATAAAGAAGTTCACAGGCCACCTTAGAACTTTAAAAAAAAAAAAGAAAAAGATGCTTAAGTAGTTAGACAACCAGTAAACCAGCTTAAAAATGAACAAAATGTCAGAAGTAAATAAAAATGAAAACTTTGCTCACTGTACCTGGAAGAAAATAATGATAATGTCATAAAACTTTTTACTATCAACAAACTTCACAAAACTGTATTTTCCAAATTGACGGCAGAGATCTGTGTTTTGCACATACACGGATTAAAATAAGACAAGAGTTATCCTTCAATTTCTACAAAGCTTGTAGTAATTGCCTAGCCATGGCAGATCACCTCATCATTATGGAGTTACACGCTTGTCAAACCTAGAGAATGACATTCCCACAGATCATTTACTTACAGAATTTATAATCTACAGAATGCTGGAGTAAATATTGTAGAATGGAGAAACTGTAACGTGTTTTCCTTTAATGTAATGTATAGTTGTATTAATTATGGACTTGCTAGGCAAACACTAAAGAAAGACTAGTGAAACAGAAGAGATGGCTTTGCTTATTAATATAGTTAAATTTTTAAGCTGTGCTTATTCGTAGAGGACGCATAATAAAGTGTTTAGACGTGAAGTGTTAAAATGTCTGAAATGTATTATTTGCTATTCCTAATCCTTTGCAATAAGTAAATATGTCAATATATTTTTAAATCTAGAAATTACCTTTATAGTTGTAAATCTAATTCTAAACTAAGATTTGTAATTAAAAATTTAATCTAGTTGATGTATATACACACATTCCATGTTCAATTCTTTCATATTTCCTTTAAGTTTGAAAATTTTCATGCTAATATTTTTAAATGTTTTTACAGAAATAATTTGGCATTCATATAGCTCATGAATAAATAAAAAGGGATTTAGATCAGCCTGTGATTCAACTCATCTATATTTAGTTCTTTCTCTATTTTAAACAGTATTCAATTGATTCACATGTCCCTAAGTAACTTTAAAACATATCTGTTAATCTCTGATTTGATCAAGAGCTGAAGTATTTTGGTTACTATAGCCTTTTGGGTTATTCTGTTGCCTGGTGATTCTTAAAACCAGCTCTTCTTAAAAACTTTTCCCCCAACCCCTCACTACTATTTAAACTGATCTGTGTGTTACTCCAAATTAAATCCATTATTTCTAGTCTATCAGTTTTCTAACTTGAATCAGCACCGTTTAAGATTCCCATCTGCTATCTATTGTGAAGCCAGTTTTTAAATGTTTTTTTCCTTTCTATCCCTGCCTCCTCAGGTGCTTTGGAAGCTCCCACCACATCCTTTCTCTGGGCCATGTTATGCAGAATCCAGAACCAGGCATCTCTCCACTTC
Source organism: Craseonycteris thonglongyai (assembly GCA_004027555.1). Classification (NCBI taxonomy): domain Eukaryota; kingdom Metazoa; phylum Chordata; class Mammalia; order Chiroptera; family Craseonycteridae; genus Craseonycteris; species Craseonycteris thonglongyai. Next base: position 8,763 of record PVKE010010686.1, on the reverse strand, counting down.
CACAGATGTACTATCAGACTGAAAACTGTTCAAATTTCAAAGAGATTTCAAGCCATGAGTAAGAATAACTTCCAAGAGAAAAATGAAAAGTATCTAGGATGTAAATACAACAATCTACACTAATAAGAAAGTACTACTTGAAAAATATCCTCAGGTTGAGAACCAAGAAAACTGGTTTCAATTTATCTGTGTCCCAAATGTATAGCGCAACCTTGGCCTACATGTTACTTTCCTCTACATAAAATAAATGGACTATATATACTCTGTGGTTCCTCTCAACTTTACCTTTAAATAATTTTATTGTTTTAGGTTTATAAAAGTAATTTATACAAGGTTTGCAGAAAATTTAGAAATTATGAATATTAAAGCCTTACAGAAAAGAAAGTATATATTACTCAAATATCACTTGGAATTGCCCACTTTTAAACTCTTGGTGCATATCCTTCTAACCTTGTGTGCACAACGTGCATGTTTATGCATAGATACAAATTTAGGTTATGAAATTATAACAATACATTGGGCTATGCATTTAAATTTATTAACATAACAACATTCTATGGTCATTTTTCTGTGTTAATAAATATTACTTGGAAACTTGGCTTTCTTTTTTTATTATTGTTCAATTTATTGGGGTGACATTCATTGGTAACAATTAAGACAGTTTCCGGATGTACAAGTTCATATCACAACACCCATGCATCGCATTATGTGCCCACCTCCCAGAATCAGCTCCTCTTCCATCACCATATATCCGGTGTCCACTCCCGCTTCCCCCCACCTCCCCAACTCTCCTTGCCTTTTAATGGCCATATTACATAACATGGATGTGTCAACATATACTCATCAGCTTTAATAATCTACTTTTCCAGACTTTACAACATGCTAAAAAAATACCTTGGGGAAGCCAGGATGGCTCAGCGGGTTGAGCACTTACTTTGCAGCCCTGGGGATTGAGGATCAAATCCTGGCCCCTGTCTGTGTGGACCCATATGCTAAACTGGGGTGTGCTTCCCATGCAGGAGGCCCCCAGTTCAGTTCTTGTCCCCCCCCCCCCCCCCCCCCCCGCCGGTTCAGCCCCTGGCTAGAGGGGGCATTCCTCCCATGCAAGAGGATCCCAGCCCAGTTCCTGCCCTGCGTGGCCCCCAAACCACCTGTGTGGAATGAAACCATGTCAAAAACTGATGACATACAACTATGGAGACTGCTCTGGGCCCTCCCCCTTCTCTCTGTCTCTCTTTCTCTGTCTTTCTCAAAAACGATAAATAAATCTTAAAAAAACAAAGAAAAAAAAGAAAAGAAAAGACATGCCTTCATTAATATACAGGTGGCTTTCTTATTTCATGAACTACAGATTCTGCCAAGGCCAGTTTAATACCACCAACTTCAGGGTTTCATTATTTCTTACAGCCAAACAGATAATATATTCTTTTCAGAAAGTGTTTTTCTCTAAAAGAAATAATACCTTTGTAATCCTCTCTAGAGCTTAGAAATCAGTCAGATGAAAATTTATGTGCTTTTAAATAGCTTTTCTTTTTTTCTAAACAAATCCTTTTACCTTTTCAGTAGAACTACTACTTTTCTGTTCATATCGGAAAACAGTTCTCCACGGTCTCTCCCATTTTTGCATATTTTGTGAGAAGGCCGTCTGAACTAATGACCTGAGCTAGATTGTGTATTCAAGAGTGTTGGTATAGTAAATAGCCTTGGAAGATAGACTATGTGTTTTTCTTTAGAGCTGAGAGCAGAAGCTTTTTGTTTCTATTTTTTTAACTATCTAATATACTAAAGATAATGACTCTCTCAAGGGCAAAGTTCAGTAGATTTGCTTCCTGCCCAGTATAATAAAAGATTTTGGTTTCCTAAGCTTGACATTCTTTAAGCTATAATGAGCATCTACCTGGGCCTTTCTACTTGGCCCCATGGGACTTGGAATAGAAGAGGATCCAAAGTGGATATGAATCCCATGCTGATCCTGTGTCATGAGTAATATAGTTCTTTTTCTCTGACCAAGATTTCTCCTGTCTTCTGCCAACATCCATAAAACTGTGGCAGGTTAACTTACCAGCCAAGCAGTAGGGCAAAATCCCAGACCCTTGACAGTTCTTAACTGTTACCATATGAAGAAAAAGAATATCCATGATAAGAGTAAGTATCTAAGAATTAAGAAAATTGGGCATTTCAGAAAATAAATATTTTCAAAAAACAAATCACTGGCCTAGAAAAAGTTGTTGTGTTTGTTTTTCATTGACTTCTGGGCTTTATGCTCTTGCTGCTAAATATCGTCTTAAATTAACAGAAAGTAGTGATTATTCAGGACTCTGTACATAGTCTTTTTATACACTAGAAAAAGTTTTTTTTATTTTCTATATCCTATGCAAGTTATTACAGAGGCTCTATCTATGAAGTTAATTTTCTAAAAATGTAAATCTGGTAACATAGTTCCAGTTAATATTTAGCAAATAGTCAACAGATTTAAAATTTTTTTTAATTATTGTAATACATATACAATCTCCTCAATATAGTAAAAATATACTATTTTTGTTTTAATATAAAGGAGTGAGGCTTTCTTGGAAAGACCCGTCTTTTACTGCACTAATCTACCAGCTTTCTTTTTATAAAGATTATTAATTCTGAATATAACAAAGCTGTTATGTTCCCTGAATTTAACCAACCTCTTTTACGTACATCCTCATAGACTACTCATTCCCTTCAGCATTGTCACTACTCAAATATTTACAATTAAAAAGCAATTGTTACAATCTTCATAGGTTATTACATAGCTAGTATATTTAGAATTAGGTTCTTTTCTCTAACTAGTCTGAAGATCAACTCTCTCATACAATTTTAAATTCTCACCATAATTTTACCTATGAAATTTTTTCCTTGGGTTTAAGCATATGTGGGATCTCTATTCCAGTGACCTCACAATCCTGGGCCAAAGCATGGATATCAGTCAAACAAGTAGGTTTATGGGTTCACTGTAGCAACCTATTTAGAGCTTGATTAAATTTTAAAGCCCATCTGTTCTAGCACCTTCAATGAAAGGTAATGAGGCCAAATCACTTGAGCTTAAATGACTTGTCCAACTCACAAATAGACTATTTCAGGGATATCCCCAATATAGAATGTCAATGATTAAGGGGAAAATAGCACTGCAGATTTGCTGAATAACAGACAAATTCTTGAGAGTTCAGGAAATGTTAGCTCCACGAAAACCCACAGAGACATAGAAAGTGTGTAATAATTAGCCATGGTTATCACATTTGGAATTCAAGCGTATGTTAATGACTTAAGAATCTTTTTTAAAGCAAAAAGAAATTTCAAGGACTAGTAAAATCCGGCACAAGATAAAACTTGAGAAAACCCAGTACAGAAATTATACTTGTATTCTGTGAAAATATCTTTTAATTACAAATCCTCCCAGCAAAAGACAGGTATGGTCTTAAATATTTACCTTTACATTTATTTTTACAAAAAAAAACCAGACTGTTTTAAATATATATTTGTAAATTCTAGGACCATATATCCCAATTAGAGAGACATTGAATGAGGAAGAATCTAGACATTTTTTTTAAGGGCAATAATATGTCATATCTATCAAAATGGAAGTCTGTATAGGGTACAAAGACAGAGCTGTCTGTTCTACCTGGGTTGGGAAAATAAAAAAAGTTTAATTAAAGAAGCTATCTTTAAACTAACTATAGAAAGATGTGACAGTACTGACAGACCAACAGCATGTTTGTGTGGAGGCCACTCCAGGGAAAGGAAGCGTCAAAGACACAACAGCCTCAAGTCATGGAACAACGTGTTTAGAGAAGTTACAATTCTCCTGTTTGGCTAATGATCAGTGCTGAGCAAGAAAACATGAAGAATAGGGAAAGAAGTAAAAAATAGAGAGAAATGGTAAATCAGAAGGTAAAAACAGACTTAAATTGTTTCTTAACCCACTGGAATCTAAATAACCAGCTATCCGGGGTCACCCAGGACTTAGAAGTTTCCAGGACACAGAATATCGCTGTCAAAATAGAAATTATCCCAGACAAACCAAAGTGGTTGGTCATTCTAACTAGAATATAAGCAGAAATCTGGTTGGTTGCCATGGATATCATTTTCTCAAATTATTTTAATCTATACTGTATTAAATTCTTCATAGTGGCAGTCCATATTTCAGACCTCTGCTTCCACATTTGGTTTATAGAATGGATTGAGTTCAGTATCTAAATTCTGACCTATTTATCCTTATAACAAAATGTTTTAAAATTTTTCCTCTTAAATTTCATTCACAGTTCTCCTTTCACTCAAACTACCGTAGGTAGAGTTGCACATGGCTCCAGAATTTAAGCAGCATTGCAAGTCTCCTCTCTAACAAGTCTTTCCAAATTCCCCCCACTTTTAGTGGCTAGCTCCTCTAATGCAGTGGGCAAGGAGGAGGGGTGGTATATTTTAAGTTTTACTATGCAGCTTTAGATTGAAGTCCTCCCCTTGGTAAGCAGTTGCATTGCCCATGGATTCCTACTTCTCATCGGTCAACTGCCCCCTATGCTTCTCAAGGGGAGCTTCAAAAGGCAGCTGCACTAGGTCAGACCACCAGTTTCTACATGCTATGCCAATGTGCTAACTGTGATTCCAGCTACTTCCCCTGGGTCAGCAACACTATTACCATCAGCTGCAAATCACTTAGCCAGACACCACTGACATTTGATGGCAAGCATAACGAAGTATTTTTTTTTTTAAACCCTATTGTTGGTTGCATGAATTCAAAAGCTTATTTGGCTAATTAACAATTGTGGAATTTACTTTAAAAACACCGTGCCTCAGTTTCCTCAACTATAAAACAAGGATATTGTTTTCTAGAATTAAGGGTAGCCTAAAATATCATGCCAACTAGACCTACACATATAAGAGCTCTAAAGCAATGAGTTCATTTTTTTTCTTTTACTCACATAGGGATCAGAGTATGGATCAAGATTGGGGGCCACAATGCTCACTTATTGTGATGACTGACAAAACTTGCTCCTCCCAAACAAGAAGCTCACTCTATTATCCCCAGAGCCTTATTCTTGACATAACCAGGTGACAAAAGGGAAGTGATAGTTGAGAATGCACACCAGCTTCAAGGCTTTGACTCAAGTAGCATACATCCCTTCCTCTCACATTCCACTGACAAGCATTTGTCACAAGGCCACATCCAGTTTTCCTGATGCCTGGGAAATAATATACCCATATAGGTTTGTTTAGAGGATAAAATAATGTAATATATTTGAAGAGTGCTTGACACAGGCTAATTGCTCAATAAATAATAGCTATTATTACTATCACCTGGGACTTAGCTGTTCTAATGTCATGAAAGTCTGAAAGATCCTACTCCCTAGTAATGCACACTAGAGGGTGTCACTTTGAGGAAGCCTCAGCAGCAGAAATGACATTAAATAGAAAAGATAAAATGGTGTGCCTTTGCTTCACAAATTCTAAAAATAATTTTTTTTAACTTGAGAAACTTAATATTCATGTATTCATATTCTAAAAGTAACTTCAGCATCTTTTAAAATAAAATCTTGCTGGTAATCGAAAGAATTCATGCGCATTATCCTGATCCTTAAGGCACTGACACTCCCCACTTGGAACTTAGGCAGCAAGATGCAGTCTTGGATTTAAAAGCATTTCTTTTGATAGCTGTGTGTGACTTTTCTCCTGGCTGTGCAAGATTAATTGACACTTTTACTTCCTCTTAATAGTAAACTAGAGTGGTTTGGGGACAGCACCGCTGGGCTTCCCACCCTTTCTCTATGACCTTCAACAGAGTTGAAGCCAACTCCTCCAAAGTCTTTCATTAATGAGCTGATGCTTCCATTTTGAGTGTATTCCTGCAAACTCATCATGAAACTTCTGCCTGACAGTTTCAGAAGTTAATGGACTTCAAACTACTATTCAGCAAGGTGTATACATTTACAAATCACCAGGTAGCCACCATTATGGCTTATATGTGATTAATAAAATTATATTTCCAAATAAACAAAACATGTGGGTATGCTAATTATATTACTTGTTAGCTGAAGCTAGTAATTGTCTCCCCACTGGGCAGCTCCCCACTTTTATTTTAATAATTTTCTTTCCTGACAGAAAAGAATCCCTTAAAAATTACCAGACACTACATAATACCTACAAAGAAAGCTGAACCCACACAATCCACTTCACTGCTCTTCCCTAACTCCAAAGTTTTCAGGCAAATAAGAAGCATTCAAAACATTTTTCCTGAGTTCTTGATTTTAATATTGTAAAGTTACTTAAGGACTCAGTATAGTTATACTTTTCCGAGATTTATACAGCAGATATCAAGTTAGAAGTTTATCTTTCCTCACTGAAGAGACTTAACTTCTCTCATGCTAAATCTTCCTTTATTAAATAATAATTAAACATTTATTTATGTTGTCAAGTTTGACTTTTTAATGATGTAATATTTTCCACGTATTCAAATTTCAGCCAAAGAACATTCTAGAAATTTGGAAACTCACAAAACATGTCATTACTTTCCATTCATTCAAGAAAAATTATTTGGACATTTATTATGCATCAGACACTCTGTTGGACCCAGAACTACTGTGTAAGGACGGGCAGGAAAACCCCCTTCTCACACTTTCCAGAGTAGACTGAAATAGTATCCACACTGAACACTGGGTGAGACTGGGCTAGGAAAAGAGTGTAGCAAGGATGTTCCAGATAGAAGACACCTGTTGTATAAGGGTTACTATGGTTCAAAGATTACATTGTCTCAGGTCTATGAAAGGAAGCTCTCTCTATGTATGTTCCGAGAGAGAAAATTTATCTTTCTGGAACAGATGTGGACTGTCAGTGGGAATATAAGGCTATTCTGCTTAACATTTTATAAGCTCTTTAAGTGTACTTAAAGTTCATAAATATTATTATTAAATCGTGGCCGTGATCACTTTGCTAGCTTTCCAGTCTTTTCTAAGCTGTTCTCAGAAGCTATAAGACCCAGCATTTGGAGAGCAATTAGATTATAGCCCTAAGATTAATTCTCAAAGGGAAAACAAGGGAGTCTTGAGAAAGTTTCCCTCACAATGCAGGCCTGCAGGAAGGGAACACCAGTTGCCAGAATAGGGGCATAAACTCTGCATCCACTCTTCCCCTTTATCTCATTTATGTGGAGAAAAGAATGGAAAAAAACAAAACAAAACCTTAATCTGTAAGGAGAAAGACAAAATTTCAAATCAGTAAAAGTGATAGCAATGTCCTTTTTCTCCTATAGCTTGGTTGTAAAGTATAAATATATGAATATGTAAGAACATACTTCACATGCATGAAATGCTTTAGAAACTGAACACAATAGTATGAAAATCTTTCATGAAGATAAAAATGTATGAATTCGGGAGAGAACAAAGTCAAAGAAGTTACTGCCTTGAATAACTGCATTTCCAGAAAGAGAGAAAAACTGAAAACTACCTATTCTAATCCTGATTTACTCACCCTTAAAGTCATATTTGAAAGGGGGCATTAGTTGTTTAAGATTTCACCCCCTTTTCTTTAGAGTGATACATATCAATTTTCATAGATATCATTAACTGGGTAATTTTTAAGTAAAATTTTAAGTGTGTATACTTAAAATATAATTACAGAGAAAAGTACAACTCACAAGCCTTCAGCTCGATGAACTGTCACAAAGTAAAAACAAAGCAAACAAATAATGCAACAAATGCCCAAATTAATAACATAAAAATACTAGTAAAAAAGTTCAACTTGTGTCTCCTGGAATGAGATCACAACCTCCCTTTCTTAGAACAACTGTTATCCTGATTTCTAAATATATTTCAAAACCATATATTAGTTTTGCCATTTTGAACTTAATATATATGGAATCATGTGTATTCTAGTTTTCCTGTCTAGCTGCATCTATTATTCTGGGTAGCTGTAGTTCAAAATCATTGCTATAGAGTAATCCATTGTTTGAGTATAGCACAATTTATGTTCCTGTCTACTACTGAAGGACATTTGTGTTGTTTTAGTTTAGGGCTAACTCAATGTGCTGTTAACATTTTTGTACATATCCTTAGATAAGCATATGTACTCTTCCCCTCCCCTCCTCCCCCCCCACCTCTTTTATTTTGAGTGTATACCTCAGACTGGAATTAGTGAATTATTGGACATGTAATATTTAGCTTTAGTGAATGCTGACAAAATATGCCCCAAACTGATTTTCTCTTATCAATGGCCTAGCAGAGTTCCTATTGTCTACATCCTTGTCAATACACAATACTGTTAGTCTTTGTGTTTTTAAACCATGCTGTGGTTCAGAACAGAGTCATTTTATAATTTAAATTTGCATTTCAGTGTTGACTTATAATGTAGAGCCTATTTTATCATCAAAGTGTGGCCTAGTAAGCAACAGCCATTATATCACCTGTGAGCTTGTGAGAAATGCAGAACCCCAGGACCCACCCAGCTCTACTGAATTCAAATGGATTTCAAAAAGATCCCCAGGTTATGTGTATGCTTGTTAATGTTTTAGAGGCCCTGATGTAGAGCCCTATTCTATACACATACCGACACATTTAATAGCATGTCCTAAAAATGCCTTTTATGTCCGGTTTCTGTATGGGGATCTAAAGAGCTGGAAAAATCATAACCTCCAAACTTACAGCAAGAAAACACTAGACAAAACGCAAATTCACAACTTTTCTTGAACCCATCAAAGAACTGAGGTGTCAGAATAACTAACCCATAATCTGGGGAAAGGTGCCCATTGTC
>PVKE010010685.1:28164-42115 GCA_004027555.1 Craseonycteris thonglongyai | reverse complement strand
GGGAGCTCCCCCAGTTCAGTTCTCTCTCTGTCTCTGTCTCTGTCTCTGTCTCTGTATCTCTCTCTGTCAAAAATAAATAAATAAAAATTAAATAAATAAATATATTAAAATTTAAAATTAATTTACAAACACTTATACAGAGCTTACTATATGCAGGCACCCTTTAAAATACTTTAAAATTACTGATTCATTTAATCCTAACAACCCTACAAGGGAGATAATGTTATTGTCTCCATTTTACAGATGGGGAAATCAAGGCCTATAGAGATTAAGTAACCTGTACAAGGTCACACAGCTTGTACCGTAAACAACAGAAGTGGGCAAGCTTCTCCAGAAAGCCCATCTGGAGAAGCATCTAGCCTTATCCTCGGCTATCTCTCTGGGTTAAATGATTTTCCACTTGATGATAAGAAGAAATACACCTCGAGGAATCAAATCTATAGAAATTTTTATAGTATGAGTGCAGAAAATAAATATACTAGAATGTATATTACATCAATTTTGTATTTGTTAAATATTGGAAACAGCCTACATGTCCCATCAATAGCAAAGTAAACAAATCTGCACAGGTTCATCTAATATACAGTAATGAAAAAAAGTCTGACTTAGAAAAATGACAGGTATTTAGAACTACACAAGAAAGTTGCAGAATCATAAACCCATTAGGAGCCCACCTAATAACTCTATATATAGTATGAATAAACACAAAGGGAGAAGTATAAAATAATATACATCCCAGCCCAGTTCCTGCACAGCCCCATGCCCACCTGTAGAGTGAAACTATATGGAAAACTAATGCTGTCAACTATGGAGACTGCTCTGGGCCATCCCCCTTCTCTCTGTCTCTGTCTGTCTCTCTCTCTCGCTCTCTGTCAAAAAAGAAACAACAAAAAAAAAACACAATAAAATTAAATCTTTAGGGGGAAGCCGGGATGGCTCAGTGGGTTGAGCGCTCACTTTGCAGTGCCGGGGACCAAGGATCGAATCCCGGCCCCGGTCCTTGCGGACCCATGTGCTGAACTAGGGAGTTCTCCCAGTTCAGTTCTCTCTCTGTATCTCTATCTCTGTCTCTGCATCTCTCTCTGTCAAATAAATAAATAAATAAAACTTAAAAAAAAAAAAAATTTAAATCTTTAAAAGAATATACATTAAACTGTTTAGTGTTTCCTCTGATAAGTAAGTTAGAAGAAGGGGAATAAGGGAGAGCACTCTGATTTTTTATTTTATATCCCTTTTTAGTGTTTGAATTTTTTTTACAATCACTTTTGTGATTAAAAAATTTTTATAATGTAATGCATACATTACCTACACTAGAAGAATTCCAATAGAGTAAAAAGAAAAATAATTAATAATTATTATACCACTTTGAGATTATTAACATTTTATGGTCTTTTTTTCTAGATATAAATATAAGCATATATAAAATCATGTACAGTGATGCCTTAGAATTCGAACTTAATCCATCCCAGAATCCTGTTTGAGTTCCAAAATGTTCCAGTTCCAAGACGAGTGGGCATTTGGATAAAGCTACGGGCTGTACAGTAGATACGTCCCACACGAACAACGTGGTGGCTTTCAGATTCCAAAGCAGCGTTCAATTTCTGAGGCAAAAATTGCTTGATTTTTTCATTGGGATTCCAAGTTGTTCGAGTTTTGGGGCGTTTGAATTCCAAGGTATCACTGTAGATTCCAAATTGTGATCATATGATTAAATAATATAAAGTTAATGTAACATTAAACAAGTCATAAGTCCTTTTCTTGGACTACTTATATTACCAAAGTCCAAAATTCATCTACCTATCATTTAAACTCATGAGTTATTCAAGGAGTCCTTTTTTGTCCCTTTCATCAGCTAACTAAAGAAGTGTCACAGAGAGGCTTTGATTACCTGAACTAGGAAAACTAGCTGCTTTAATTCAGCCATGAAGATTAAACTTCTACTTCTAGAGATCAATGTGTGTGTCCTAGCAGAGTTAAAGAGGGGAGCTGTTATTCAACTAAAGCTGCTTAGGAGAAAAATCCGTCCAGGTCATTGAAAACCAAAATTATCTTCTACTTCCCTGAAGGTCATTTGCCATAGATTATCAGAGCTCTTGTCTATAAGACCTAGGAAGATAAATCAAATTTAATATAAACTTTGAGCTCAGAGAATAGTGTTTGAGTAATTTCCTGCAGAAAATACATATTAATATATATATATTATGGAAAGTTACCAGCCATATAACTGTTCTCATTATATTGACAATAGCTGGATATTTTCCACACAGCTCTCTCTCTCTCTCTCTCTCTCTCTCTCTCTCTCTCTCTCTCTCTCTCTCTCTCTCTCTCACACACACACACACAATATTAATGTGGGAATGTGGATATGATAAGGTAGACTAGAGATTAAGGCAGGGAGCTTCTTCACCAAGGAAATTAACCACCAAGCTTTCAAGGAAACATTATCTGTACTAGCTTTTCTTTGAAAACTTCGATGACTATATGATTTCAAGGGTTTTTATTCAGTTTCATTAGGTTTATGTTCAATTTTCTGATGAGTACATCATATATATTATATATACATATTATACATAATATACACACATAAAATTTTTATATATGTAAATCTGTGTGTATTATATATGTATATGTAAATGTACATAACAACTTTATTAAAATATAATACATAAACCATGAAATTCATCTTTTTAAAGTATACAGTTTAAAAAATAATAAAGTGTGCAATTCAGTGGTTTTTAATATATTCATTCACAAGGTATATATATCAGTTAGCAGCAGTCACTCCACATTCTCTTCAACCTCCATTTCCTGGAAACAACTACTCTACTTTCTATCTCTATAGATTTGTCTACTCTGGATAAAAATGGTATCATACAATATGTGTTTTTTTATATCTGACTTCTTTCATTAAGCATTATGAGTTCAAGATTCACCCACATTTTTGCATGTATCATTCCTTTGTATGGCTGAATAATATTCCATTCCATGGATCTACCACCTTTTTTTTCTCTTCATCAGTTCATGGTTGTTTATGAGTTTTGGGTTGTTTCTGAATTTTGGCTATTATGTATGACTAATGGTGCTATGAACATCCATGTACACACATTTTGGTAGACATTATGTTTTCAACTGTTGAATCATATAGTTTAGCCTTTGGAGGAATTGCCAAACGTTCTCCAAAGCAACAACGCCAATTTACATCCCCATCAACAGTTTATAAGGGTTTCCTATCTTGTTGTTATATGTTCTTTTCTTTTTTTCTTAAAATTGATTTCCTTGTTTGAGAGAGGGTGTGACACAGAGAGAGAGAAAGACAGACAGAGAGAAGAAGGGAGGGCCCAGAGCAGTCTCCATAGTTGTACATCATTAATTGTGACATAGTTTCAGTCTTACACAGGTGGACGGGGGGAGCTGCAGGGGCGGGAACCAAACTGGGAGCCTTCAGCATGGGAGGCGAGAACTTTTACCACCCTCCTGGCAGTTACCAAGTTGCACTTTAGTTCAGCATACGGGTTTGCACAAGCCAGGGCTGGGATTTGATCCCTGGACCTTGTGGTTGCAAGGCAAGCACTCAACATGTTGAGCTACCTCAGCATCCTTAATCTGTTCTTTACTATAGCCATCCCTGTGGGTATGAAGTAGTATCTCGTAATTTTGATTGGCATTTCCATAATGACTAATAATGTTGAACATCTTTTATGCACTTATTAGTTATTCATATGTCTTCTTTGGAGAAAGGTCTATTTAAGCCCTTTGCCCATTTTTTAATTGGGTTATGTGTCTTTCTTTTCTAAAGTAGGTCTTTTCATTGTTGAGTTGAAAGTGTTCTTATATATTCTGGTTACGAGACACCTGTCAGAAATAAATTTGCAACTATCTTCTTTTAGTCAGTGGGTAGATTTTTCAATTTTTTGATGGTCTCTTCTGAAGCACAAAGCTTTAAAGTTTTATGAAGTCGAATTTATCTATTTTTTCTTTTGTTACATCTGAGAAAACATTGTGAAATCGAAGATCATGAAAATTTACATTTATGTTTTCTTCTAAGAGTTTTATAGTTTAAGTTCTTATATTTATATTTATGACCATTTTGAGTTAATTTTTGTATATGCTGCAAGGTAGGAATCCAACTTTACTTTTTGTTGTGCATGGATAGTCAGTTGTCTCAGCACTATTTGTTGAAAAAATTACTTTTTCCCATGAATTGCCTTGGCTCCCTTGCTGAAAATCAACTGACCATAAATGTAAAGGTTAAATAAACCAAATAGGGCTCTCAATTATGTTTCCTTGATCTGAATTTCTATCCTTATTCCAATACCACTCTGACTTGATTACTGTAGTTGTGTAGTGTGTGGTTTTTGTGTGTGTGTTTTCTAAAGATTAATTTTATTGTTTGAGGTGAGAGAGAGAGAGAGAAGGGAGGAGGGCCAAGAGAGAGAGAGAGAGAGGGAGAGGGGGAGAGAGAGAGAGAGAGAAGAGGGGGAGGGTTCAGAACAGTCTCCATAGTTGTACATCACTAGTTGTGATATGGTCTCATTCCACATGGGTGAATGTGGGACTGCTCATGGTGAAAATTGAACCAGGGGCCTCCAGCATGGGAGTTGAGAATCTTTGCCACTGTGCCATCCCAGTGGTTACTAGCTGAGACACAGTTCAGCACATGGGTTGCATGGGCTGGGGACAGGATTCGGTCCCAGGACCTCATGGTTGCAAGGCAAGCACTCAACCTGTTGAGCTATCCCAGCATCCCCAATGTAGTGTGCTGTGAAGTAAAAAATTGTGAACCCTCCAACTTCTTTTTCAAGATCATTTTGGCTATTGTGGATTGCTTGCATTCCATATGAATTTTAAGATCAGCTTGTCACTTAAAAAAAAAAAAACAACACACACAACAAAACACCAACTCTAATTTTATGGAATTGCACTAAGTATATACATTAATTTGGGAAGTATTACCATTTTAATAATCAGTGTCCCAATTTATAAACATGGATGTCTTTCCATTTATTTATTTATTTCTACTTTAATCCTCAATGATATTTTGTAGTTTTCAGTATACAAATTTCGTGCTTTTGTTATTAAATCATGGAGATGTTTCCATGTGTACTTAAGAAGAAACTGCACTCTGCTTTTGTTGGGTGAATGTCTATGAGATCTAATTGGTTTACAGTATTGTTCAAATCTTCTGTTTCCTTGTTGATCATCTGTCTAGTTATTCTAGCCATCATTGAATGTGAGGTATTTAAGTCTCCAACTATTATTTTTTAATCATCTATGTATCTGTTCAATTTTTTTTTTGAAAGATTTATTTTATTGATTTTTGAATGAGAGAAACAGAGACAGAGAGAGACAGAGAGAAGGGGGAGGGCCCAGAGCAGTCTCCATAGTTGACATTAGTTTTCCATATAGTTTCACTCCACAGGCGGGCACAGGGCTGCGCAGGGCAGGAACTGGGCCAGGAGCCTCCCACATAGGTCCCGGCAAGAACTGAACTGGGGGCACACCCCAGTTCAACATGTGGGTCTGCATGGGCCAGGGCCAGGATTCGATCCTCGGTCCTCGGGGCTTCAAAGCAAGCGCTTTACCCGCTGAGCCACCCCAGCTTTCACTATGTTCAATTTTATTCATGTATTTTACTTCATTTATTTTGGGGTTCTCTTATGCATTTATTTTGGGGTTCTCTTATGCATATATATATTTATAGTAGTTATGTCTTCCTGACAGGTTGACCCTTTTATCATTATAACGTATCCTTCTTTGGCTCTAGAAACAATTTTCTTAAAATCAATTTTGAGGGGGATGCTGGGATAGCTCAGTTGTTGAGCACTTGCTTCACAATCTTGAGGTCTGGAATTCAATTCCTGACCCTGACCCATGCAAACCTATATGCTGAACAACAGCACAACTGGTACTCATCAGAAGGACTCAGCAGTGAAGGTACTTGCCTCCCATGGAGGAGGCTCCGGATCAGTTCCCACTGCAAATCCACCTGTGTGGAATGAAACCATGTCACAACTAATAATGTTCAACTATGGCAACTGCTCTGGGCCTTTCTCACTCTCTCTCTCTCTCTCTTTCACTCCCCATCTCTCTCCCCTCCTTTCAAACAATTACATAAATAAATAAATACATTTTTAGAAAAATTTATTTCTACTGATATTAGTACAGCTATTTCAGTTCTCTTTTGGGTACTATTTGTATGTTAGACATTTTTCCATTATTTTCCTTTCAACTTATTTTTGTCTTTGAATCCACAATTTCTCTTTAGTAGATGGCACATAGTTGGATCTTCTTATTCTTTTTTGCAGAAAATTTATGATTTTATTAACATGAATACAATGTGCTCACAAGCAGTGTATGCATTTCTTTGCTCTGCAGTTTGGCATTGTGATTGTGACTCTGATGGCCAGCTGGGCTGCTCTTTCCATAGCAGCTTTGTGATTCTGTCAGGAGATGTTGTGAGCCATCTCAGCATGGTGAGATTTGTTGCGTATCAGGAGCACTTTCTGCTCCTTGACATTGTTGACCAGAAACTTTTGAAAGCCATGGGGTAGCATGTGCTTTTTTTTTTGTTACTCCCATAACCAGTGCTGGCCATCCAGATCGGGCTGGCCCTTGAATTTTTTGTGCACCCTATTGTCAATGCCTCTGGGTTTCTACCAATTATCCCTAAATTTTTTTTAAGACACATTTTAAGAGAAGGCGAGAGAGAAGGAAAGAGAGAGAGAGAGAGAGAGAGAGAGAGAGAGAGAGAGAGAGAGAGAAAAGGGCCTAGAGTAGTCTCTATAGTTGTACATCATTAATTGTGACATTGTTTCATTTCACACAGGTGGATGTACGGCCACACAGGGCAGGAACCAAACTGGGGCCTCCTGTATGGGAGGTAAGAACCTTCCCTATCACTCCAGCGGTTACCAGTTGTGCCACCACTCAGCATATGGGTCTGCATGGGCTGGGTCAGGATTCGATCCCCTGACCTCGTGGTTTCAAGGCAAATGCTCAATCTACTGAGCTATCTGACATCCCTGTCATTTCTTTTAACTACATATTTTTACGTTCTTTTCTTAGTGGTTGTCATGGGAATTACAATTAACATCTTAACTTTAAAAATTCAAATTTGGGTTAATAACAAGTTAATTTCAATAGTTTACTTCTATATAGCTCTATTTCCTTCCCCCTCCTTTGTGTTATTATTGACACATAAATTACATTTTTAACATTATAAACCTATCAACTCAGTTTCATAATCATGGCCTTATGCAATTGTCTCTTACATAGATACAAGAATAAAAGTTACAAACAAAAATGTATTTATACTATCTTTTTTGTTTACCTTTATATTTACCTTCATCAGTACTCTGTACATCATATATTGGTTTATTGTATGCCATTATTAAAATTTTTCAAAGTATTCAGTTTACACTTGTTATTTCCCTCATAAATTTCCTCCTTTCAATAGTTTTTTACACTGTAATTATCTAAAGTAATGTGGTTTAGTGGAAAGACTGAGTTTTGAATCAAAAGTCCTATAGGCTTTCAGTCCATTGACTGATTTAATAATTCAGATTAAGTCAGTTAGTCGCTATCTGGGCTTCAATTTGCTAACAGTCATATCTTGGTATGCTACTGCTTTAAAACTTGTCAAATTTGGTATTCGGCATATTTTGATGCAAAAATTTTGTCCCAGTGCTCATCATTTGTTTGGTACTTATTGCACATCCCAAAACAATTAAGGATGAGTACCAAGGTACCACTGTAATTCAAAATTAGAGAGAATAGCATCTGGCAGTATTGGACAGCTGATTTCAAATGTACCGTTCTCTCAAGTATAGGTCCTAGCACAGAGGAGACAAATTCCCTTGTAATTCTAATCTAGCAGCTGATGTCCAGAAAGGTCAAAACTTTTACAACGTTATAGACAAGTATATAATATGCAGCACATATAATTTGGTCCATTTACTATTTGAAATGAGTTTGAGGTAAAAATATGAGTTTTCAGAGTAGATTTACTATATTGTCTAAATCTCTTGTTTCTTGGATGTAAGATCTACTTTTCCTATGAGCTTTTTGTTTTTAGGAAAGAAAATAATCAAATTTACCTTAGAAGTAATTTTTGAACAAGCCAGGTATCAATGTTAAAAGGCCAAAATTACCATGGTTTAGCGTACCCACTAAAAAATAATAACTGGTAAAATGAGTTTGAAAATAATTCCTTTTTTAAAAATTTATGTTATTGTTTTGACAGAGAGAGAGACAGAGAGAGGAGGGCCAGAGCAGTCTCCATAGTTGTACCTCATCAGTTTTTTGACATGGTTTTGTTCTACAGGGGTGGGCATGGGGAGGGGCAGGACAAGAATCAGGCCTGGGGGGTTCTCCCTCATGGAAGCACACCTGAGGTGAGAGCCAAACTGGGGTCTCCCACATGGGAAGCTCGCCCGGTTCTGCATATGAATATGCATGGGCCGGGGCTGGGACTGGTCCTCAGTGAGCCATCAACCCTCTCAGCCATGCCAACATCCCGAAAATAATTCTTGTACACCTAGGGATTAGGTGTGAGATTCTTCACCATTTAATTTAAGGATTGAATTTTAATAGGGATACCATTCTTACCTAAGACAATAAGGTATTTGTTGGTGATCCATTAAATAGAAGGTGAATTTTGGCTTTTTGCTCCTGTTGGAAACAAGTCCATGTCTGTGCTCAGGTTTTATTGGTTCATAAAGTTCAGACCATGGTGATTCCTGAATATTAATGAAAGAGCAATTCAAAGTAGATGGTCTGGTTAGTATGTATGAGTAGGATTCAGATCTATTAAACAATGAAGCTCATTCTAAGGAACTTACTTGTCCTTCTCAATCTTGAGGAAATGTGGCTAGATTGCCTGGACTATAATCTTACTTATAATTGCATAACTTTTCATATGATCCTATTTTATCAAAGGGTGACTAGCCTTTGCCTTACTCCCTTACACATTCTTTGTAACCAAATAAAAATGAGATATATTTTGCTCTTCTTTCACACTTGCAAGAAGCATTAGGTGGATATTCTTGTTTTCGTTAAAGAACCCTATGTCCTTTCATGGGTGGTCTGGAATCTTATTAGCAAAATAATTTTCATGTGGCTTTTATATTATTACTGTCACACTGTGTACACAAGCAAGATGAAAGACTAAAAATAATCTATCTTCAGTGAATGACCTGAATTATATATACTGCGTATTCTTATACATTTAACAATCTGGGTAAGATAATATTTTTTCTTGAAACAATTAACAATTGAAACCCTCTCATTATTCTCCTCTCATTCAGGGTTTTTTTCCCCCTTCTCCTTTCCCCCCAACCTGGGTACTGCTGCAGAGTTGTTGTTTGTTTGGTTTTTGAAGAAGCAACTTACAGTTTCAAGAAACAAAGCATAGAACTTTCTTTTCGTAGTAGTAGTTTCTTTGGTCAGACACATTCTGTATTGTGACATTGATGAAATTATAACAGAATTTTAATAATGGAACAATTGCCTTTCCCCATTTGACCTATTTTAATCACTGAAAAAATGTTCCTGCCTCAGAGATTTACTTATTTCTTATTGATGGATTAATACACACATATTAAGAATATGGATTTGTTTGCTTGTTCCAGTTCTTAAATTCTAAATCTTAAGAATAAGTTTATTTGTAGTTACAACCATGTGTCCAGCGTTTCATTTTTCTCAGAAATAAAGTCAAATGTGATTAATATCCTCATCTGCTTCCGATTCTTCCTCATAGGTTCCCCTGCCCCCAATTCTCACGTTACACAACACTGGAGAGCCTAGAACATACTGTTACTGTCTTTCTAAAGGCAGTAGATGTTTACACTCTTAAGCTGCTGGCGCTGACAAGGTGACTGAAATCAAATGCAAACCATGGCGTTTATCATTCCCAGTCAAATATATTGTGCAATGGATAGCAATGGGCACTATGTGAAAGGTTGCCTAATAAGCCGCCCCAGGATTAGTCAGCTTCTTGCTTTGAGGTGTGTGTGACCAAGATACTGGAAGTCGTTGATGATGGAAAGGCAGGCTGACCAATGACAGAAACCAAAAGGAGGGGAAATTCAGCTCTTGGCAAACAATTGAATATTAGCACAAGACGTTTGTTCTCTGAGGTGCAGAAACTGAGAGGCTACTGAGAAACATCTGAGGGAAAGATGTTTTCTGACTTTTTATGAAAACTTTCCCCTGCATAAAACCTTAAAAGGCCTTGCCATTTCTAGTCATGTTAATTTATAGTAGAACCAAAAAAATGCTTTCTGGGGGAATCTTCTTTTCTTTTTGTAATAAAAGTTTAATTGTTAAAAACAACATAACCACACTAAAGAAAATTAAAACAGCAAACCAAGAGCAAAAACACTCATAATCCTTTTTGCCAAAAACAATCACGATATCATAATAGCATACATTCTTATTCTCTGAACTTCTTTACATGGTAATCATAGTTAGATGATTTTGTCATATGATTTTTGGTAACATAAGGTTTTTTTCCCTTAAGTGCTACATCATAACTACATTTTAAATAACTGAGTAATATTGCATTCACCATATAGTTGAACCAATATTCACTGTAACCATTCCAACATATTGACTGCTCCCATTTTATGCTGCTATCATAAATAACAATGAAATAAATATAACTTGAAATATAACTATTTTAGTATAAATTTAACAAAAAAATTAAGGTGATTTATATCAAGTACAAAAGTTGAATAAGCATCTATGAACAGTTTAAAGATGAATAATAAAATGAATGGCTAAGTATCCATTTCCAACTTAAGAAATAAAGCGTTTACTATAACTTACAAGGTGGACTATGTGCTACTCTCTGGTCTCATCCTGCCTTCTTCCTTCCCTACAGAAACAACCACTAGCCAAAATATTTTGTTTATGATATATTTCTTTTTCTTAGGATAGATTCTTTATAAGAGAATTCAGTAATTAAGGTAAATGGGTTGCATGTTGATTAGGGCTTAGTTTCTGATGTCTCTGGGAATCATTAGCTTACATTCTCCTTTAGAAATTATCATGCTTGATACACCCGAGTAGGAAGGGTGGGCCCACAGGCCACAGACCAGAGAAAAATTTGCCTCATAAGGTGGTACACACTGTAACAGCTTTCAGCAGTATGAAGATATTAGGGGTTATGACTGAGAGCCTTTATCGTAGAGAGAGGTGATTCTGCTTTACCTATACAAGAGCTACCCTCTCTCCTTCCAGATCTTTCTTCCCTATATACTTTGGTTTGTTGTTTGTATGTCGTTATTTTAATCACTCCTTTATTTAAAACAAGCAGCTCTTTTTATTCAATATATTGGTGCCTATTTCCAGGATAAATACCAACATTGTCATGTTCAATTTTACCTAACTCCAAAGAATCAGATGGGTCAGATTTATCTTTTCAGTTTGAAAATGGAGAAACCAAAACAATGTAAAAATAATTGGCCAGTAAACAGAATCAATAAGGATGCTTAGCTTTTAGGTCAATAATAAAAAGTCCAAACTAGTGTTTCTGACACCTGCATTAAGATCAGTTAAAATATTTAATCAATTCAGTTTAATAAGTATCCCAAGGGTAAGCTGTTGTTGGCTTGCAAGGTCTCCTTTGTGATAGAGAATGTAGGCTAAGGGTAAATTGGAGAACAGAAATTTTAAAATAATATACACAATTAAGAAGGAAAATGTGGGTTTGGGGACAGAGAAAGAAGGTAGAAATAAGCCACTCGTCTGGCAGGCTGGGGATAAGAAAGAATTTGTGGAGGTTTGGAGAAGTGGCTTTGGAGCAGCTTTGGGAGAATGAGGAAGAAGAAAAAAGGAGAATTTATGTAGTGCTGAGGGTGACAAATTGAGTCTCCTTTAATATTCTTTTCAAAAACCTCATAAAGATGGGAATTCCTCTTGAAAGAATTTTGGCTAGTGGAACTTGTTTCTTTCAGTGTAAAATTCAGCCATGTGCTGTCCATGCTGAACAGAAACTAGTGTTTGGTGAGCCAACCTTCTGCTAACCTCACACAAACACTAAAGAAGTCAGAATTTGAACCCAGACCTTTCCGGTTTCAAAGCCTGTCAGCTTTTCATTTTCAGATGCTACCAATGCTTCAGAGATCTGTTGAGTCACACTTTTAAAGAGTCCATTGACATTGTAATTAAAAGTCATGTCTCTAATAGTTGTTCCTCAGTAATGAGGTTTTAACATGAGAGTCTTCTTGTTCCAGGGGTGGTGGGAAACATGAGAGATTGTTTAGTGAACCATTTCCTTGCTCGGCTACATTCTGGCTTTATGATTTCTAGCTTAGTCTTTCTGTTTAAGAATATTTTCTGTTTTTAAAAAACCTTCAGTGAAATAGTAACTTCAAAGCCTAAACTCTCCCCAGGGATAAAAGAGGAAACATTTTTGCAAGTGTGATCTATTTACAAATCTCACAGACTCCCACCCAGTCTGCAGAGGTGACAGTATTTTGAATCAGAAGGAAATGGAAGATCTGAATTTAAAAGACTCTGTAGAATATATTGTTTTAGGAGTTTAAAAATGTAAGCACCACTGGCATATAACCACGAGAAGAATGAAAAAGATGAAATAATAATTGGGGTGAAGATGAAGGGATGATGATGATGATACCAGCCATGACTGAGTGCTACTTGGTATAGGCATTATGCAAAGTACCGGTACTTCACATGTGTGCTGTATACTATTTTGAGATTCTCTTTTCTCTTTTCTCCCTTCTCCCATTGTAATCAGGCAGTTACTTCTCTGCCTTAGAGGAGGCAAGTGTCAGGACAGATAATAAAAATGGCCTAAAAGTTTCTTGGTCTTTTGCTTACCTTAAGTCTTTAGAAGAATTGGAGAATTTCTGACGGTTGTTAAAGAACAAACTTCAACGAAGTAAACCTGAAGATCTAACCGGCTTTGTTAAGCGATTTAAGAATCAGGCAGCACACCATCTTGCCAAGGATTGTACAAAATGAAAGGTTTTTAGTAGGAAGAAGGGTGGAGAAAGGGAACTATTAGCAAAAGAAAAGAAGGGGTTATTTTTAGGCCAGGACATCTTGTTTTGGGGGGAAAGGGAAAGGCAAGGGGTTTATCATGCAGATTACCTTGTCTTCCTATGAAGGACAGAGAGAGCCCACAGGACACTGCTGTTGACCAGAAAATTCCAAACTGGTTAGTTAAGATTACATTTCTGGGGAAGCCAGGATGGCTCAGTGGGTTAAGCACTCACTTTCCAGCCCCAGGGACCAAGGATCGAATTCTGGCCCTGGCCTGTGCAGACCCCCACACAACTGTGGAGTTCCCCCAGTTCAGTTCTCATCGGGGTGAAACCCTGGCCCAGTTCCTGCCCTGTGCAGCCCTACGCCCACCTGTAGAATGAAACTACCGGTATGTGGAAAAACGAATGATGTGCATCTATGGAGACTGTTCTGGGTCCTCCCCCTTCTCTGTGTCTCTGTCTCTCTCTTTCACTCTGTCAAAAACAATAAAAATAAATCTTAAAAAAAAAAAAAAGATTACATTTCTGGGGAAGCCGGGATAGTTCAGTGGATTGAGTGCTTACTTTGCCGATCCGAGGACTCCATCGAATCCCGGCCCCGGTCCATGCAGATCCATATGTTGAACTGGGGTGTGCTACCCATGCTGGAGGCCCCCCGCCCAACCCTCAGCTTTGCACAGCCCCTGCCCACCTGTGTGGGACAAAACCATGTCGAAAGTTGATGACGAACAACTATGGAGACTACTCTGGGCCCTCCTTCTCTCTGTCTCTGTCTCTGTCAAAAACAATAATATAAATCTTTTTAAAAAATTACATTTCTGGGGAAAGCCGGGACGGCTCAGCGGGTTGAGCGCTCGCTTTGAGGCCATGAGGACCGAGGATCGAATCCCGGCTCCGGCCCAGGCAGGACCCACGTGCTGAACTGGGGAGTTCCCACAGTT
>PVKE010010685.1:11714-28064 GCA_004027555.1 Craseonycteris thonglongyai | reverse complement strand
ACAAAAAATATGCTCTTGTTTATATGAGTTAAAACTATCAATATTTACCAAATGATGGGAAGCCGGGATGGCTCAGCGGGTTGAGCACTTGCTTTTCAGCCCTGGGACCAAGGATCAAATCCGGGTCCCAGCCCATGTGGACCCACATGCTAAACTTGGTGTGCATCCCATGTGGCAGGCCCCCAGTTCTGTTCTCACCCCCAGGTTCGGCCCCTGGCTAGAGGGGGTGTGCCTCCCATACAGGAGGCCACCTGTATGGAATAAAATCGTATCGAAAAATGATGAAGTACAACTGTGGAGATTGCTAGTTCCTCCCCCTTCTCTCTGTCTCTGTCTGTTTCTGTCTGTCTCTCTCTGTCTCTGTCTGTCTCTATCTCTGTCAAAAACAATAAAATAAATCTTTAAAAAAATAATATTTACCGGTACCGAATTAGAAATTTGTTTTTCTTTTTCTTTTTTTTATTGTTAAATTTATTGGGATGACATTGATTGATATCAATTACATTGTTTCCAGGTGTACAATTCTACATTACATTGTCTATATATCGCATTATGTGCTCACCACCCAGAATCAACTCACTTTCCATTACTGTATGTTTGATTCCCTCTCCCCAAATTAGAAATTAAAACTAAAAAAATTTAATTTATTAAGTCATTACAAATAATAAAATAAGTAACTATTTTCTTGTGAAATATAGCTAAATCTTATAAGATAAAAATATATTAGTAAGCAGAATGGTATTGTTTTACATTTTTGCAAATTTCTTTAGTGTCTGTTTTAAATAAAACAACTTGAATCTCATCTTCTGTATTCAATCTGTTGTTACTTGTTTTGGTTGAAGTATATGAAAAAAATCCAGTCTTACACAGAAATGTCATTAGAAAAAGGAGAAATATTTTAATAGATTTAGATAATGTGTAGATACTCTTTTTGGTTACAATACTAAAATTCAACAAGTGCTAATTTGTTTATAGTTTAAAGATTTATTTTATTGATTTTGACAGAGACAGAAAAAGACAGAGAGAAGGGGGAGGGCCCACAGCAGTCTCCATAGTTGACAGCATTAGTTTTCCATATAGTTTCACTCCACAGGTGGACACAGGGCTGCGCAGGGCAGGAACTGGGCCAGGGGCTCCCACATAGGCCCCAGCAAGAACTGAACTGGGGGCACACCCCAGTTCAGCACATGGGTCCGCATGGGCTGGAGCCAGGATTTGATCCTCGGTCCCCAGGGCTTCAAAGCAAGCGCTTAACCCACTGAACCATCCCAGCTTCTCCTTGTTTATAGTTTAGTTGCAATATGGAATTTGAAACAAGATAAATGAACTTTCTGTATACAATTACATTAAAATTCATTAATCTGCTTTACACTTTGAATTGGTCTCCTACCCCTGCATGACTTTGTAATAGTATCTGATAGCCATTCAGAAAATATTGGCTCACTGTGTTATGCAGATCTTCCAAATGTTAACATCTTTCACTATGTAATAGCAAAAGATAAGATTTGTTGTTATCATCATTGACCTCATTAGAAAAGTTGTTAATACGTTGGTAAACTGTCAAACTCAAAATAGTGGGTATGGGTTTTCCAAAATTCTAAATTTTATCATTACTAACAAATGTTTTATTTTATTTTTTAATTATATTTTTAAGTAGCAGGCTCACTTTCTTCTTTTTCTAGAAAATGCCAGAATAAATAAAATGTTTGTCTGTCAGGAGATATTTAATTTTTTTTAATTTTTTTTTTTTTTGAGAGGTGAGAGAGAGAGAGAGAGAGAGAAGGGGGAAGGGCCCAGAGCAATCTCTATAGTTGTACATCATTAGCTGTGACATGGTGTCATTCCACAGGTGGATGTGAGGCCATGGAGGGTGGGAACTGAACTGGGGGCCTTGCACATTGTTGGAGAGAACCTTTGCGGCCATCCTGGAGATTACCTGTTGCACAGCAGTTCAGCATATGGGTTTTTTGCACAGGCTGAGGCAGGGACTTGATCACTGGACCTCGCAGTAGCAAGGCAAGTGTTCAACCTGTTGAGCTATCCTGGCATCACCAGGAGTTATTTTAATTAAAATGGTGCTCTACGAAAAAACAGCAGCTAGTTTCTGTCACAACTCAATTGTTCGAGTGCTTTGTACTAGTACATATAGCAGAAGCATATTATATGAGGGCTGTCTGGAAAGTATCCAGCCATATAATATGAAAAATAGAAGCATTTATGGCTGGTATTTTTTCCAGACAGCCCTTGTGTGTGTTTCCCATTTTATCGCACAGAATATTAAAAACATATTGACTCAGGGTCAAGATTTAATCAAAGTAATAACTTTTTGCTGCTTCATCAAAGGTGTTCTTAAATGAAACTGTTTTGCTTGTATTTATTACAAATGTGTGGTAGTAAAGAATATAATAGCATGAGTATAGTTTCTTGCTGTCTAGGAGAAAAAACTTTTTCTATACCCTCTTAGATTCAGTTCTTGGGAGCCTGCAGATTAAACAGACAAAAGACAGGTGGGCAAGAAAAAACACAGAAGCAGAGAGGGGAGCAGGTGCTATTATTTTAGGGCCTGAAAAACAGATTCCCCCAGGTAGGTGGATAGGAGGGAAGGAAGGGGGAGGGCTGCAAATCCTAGAGAAGTGGAGAAGAGCATCTTACTTTTTGGCACCGGCACTGGGAGGGAGCCAGACTCTAGAAAGAATGTCTGTATAGTGCACCTTGGCAGACAGACTCCAGGAAACTTTGGCAAAAGATTCCATGCTTCAGGAATGGTGTAGGAGTAGGCACTTCAGAGTGCTGAAGGAAGGGACAGCAGACACCTCCGCAGTCATCTGTGTGAGTGGATAGTTATTGATCAAAATGAAAAGTAGTACACACCTACATATACATGCTATTCACTGGGGTCTGAAACTTCCTAAGAGTCTTGTTACAACACCATGGATGGGCAAGGGAAGCTGCTAGAATGGCCACTTTGGTAGGATGGGAGCCAGATCAGAAGTCAAGTAGAGTTATAAATATTTTTAAACATTACCTTTTTAAATTGAGATAAATATTACTTAAAAAAAAAAAGGATTTATTTTATTGTGTGAGAGAAGGTGAGTGAGAGACAGAGAGCCCAGAGCAGTCATCATAGTTGTACATCTTTAGTTGTGACATGGTCTCATTTCACACAGGTGGATGTGGGGCTGTGTGGGGCAGGAACTGAACTGGGGGCCTCCCTCATGGGAGGAGAGAACCTTCGCCTCCGTGTCCTCCTAGTAGTTACCAGTTGTGCCACAGTTCAGCATATGGGTTTGCATGGACCAGGGCTGAGAATCAAACCCCGGACCTTGCTATTGCGAGGCAAGTCGTCACTGCTGAGCCATCCCAGAATCCCTAATTTTTTTTAAAAACTGAAATACGGGACAATTTGCTATCCTGGCATCCCCAAATATTACTTCTTACAACTGGGTTTGTAGGCTTAAGTTTACTAACTTTACATGCCTCATCTTGTTTAATCCTTGACAACTGTATGAGGAAGATATTATCATCATTCCTATTTTATAGATGGGGAAGCTGAGAGGTTAGATGACTTACTTTATGTACAATTATAGTAAGTGGCAGAGCCAGGATCACAACTGTCTCTTTGAAAGCTTGTGCTCTTAGACACTACACACTCTGTCTTCAACTTAGTATAATTTTCTTATTTTCTATCTCTCTATTTATCTAGATACTAATTTATCTGGTGATAGAATCAGGGAGATAGAAAATAAGATGATTAGTTGGCTTGTATTAACCCAGTTATTTCTGGGCTATTCTAGCCCTGGCAAGAAATGGCCTAGGAGATCCTAGATTCCTATCTGGAATTATCACTAGAAGGAAGGGACTGTAGATATTGAATGAAGATAGTAAGTTCTGGTACATTTGTTGTAAGACTGCCCAGGAAGCCCATAGGACTACAGGCAGTATATGGCTCATCTCCCTAATCTCTGAGCCTCAGACCTGAAAGGAATGCTGATGATCGAGATATGGAGACTTGGAAAGCTCTAAGGAAGGGGTAATCAGATACTGTGAATATAGGATCAAAGATACAGCTCTGTCAAAAATTAAGTGACTATGTTTTTTCTATGGCATTCCTTTAATTATAGAAACACAGGATACCTAACTGGCAACTCCAAAGATTCCAAGGTAATCCAGAACCTGAAGATTTTGGTGGTTTAAAAACATTTCTGGGGGAAGCCGGGATGGCTCAGTGGGTTAAGCGCTCACTTTGCAGCGCCGGGGACCAGGGATCGAGTCCCGGCCCCCGCCCGTGCGGAACCATGTGCTGAGCTGGGAGCTCCCCCAGTTCAGTTCTCTCTCTGTCTCTGTGTCTCTCTCTCTGTCAAAAAAAATAAAATATATTTTAAAAAACATTTCTGCAGGTGATGCCAGGATGGTTCGGCGGATTGAGCGCCCATCTTGCAGCCCCGGGGTTCATGGATCAAGTCCCGGCTCTGGCCTTGTGGAACCATATGCCAAATTGGGGTGTGCCCCCAGTTTGGCTCTCACCAGGGCAAGCCTCCTATATGGGAGGCCCCCGGTTCACCCCTTACTCACAGGGGTGTACCTCCTATGCAGGAGGCCCCTGGCCCAGTTCCTGCCCTGCACAACCCCATGCCTACCTGTGGAATGAAACTATGTAGAAAACTAATGACGTGCAACTATGGAGACTACTCTGAGCCCTCCCCCTTCTCTCTGTCTCTCTTTCTCTGTCAAAAACAATAAAAATAAATCTTTTTAATTAAAAAAAACCCACATGTCTTCAAAGTCTCTTCAGTAAATGGTGCTGGGAAAATTAAAAAAAACACATGCAAAGTAATGAATCTGGACTGCGAACTGTCACCATATACCAAAATCAACTCACAATAATAAAAGAAATCTACATAAAACCCTAAACAATAAACTGCATAGAAGAAAACATCGGTATTAAACTTATAGACCTTGGGTTCAGAGAGAACTTTATGAACTTGACCTCAAAGGCAAGGGAAGTAAAAGCAAAAATAAATTAATGGTACTATATCAAACTAAAAAGCTTCTGCACAGGAAAAGAAACCATCAAGAAAATAAAGAGGAAACCAACCAAATGGGAGAAAATATTTGCAATCAATGTCTCTAATAATAAGGTGACCAGACGTCCCACTTTTGGCAGGACAGTCCTGATTTTTATCAATTTGTCCCGCGTCCCGCGGTGTTTTTAAAAAGTCCCTATTTTTGGAAAGAATGCATGACAAGCTAGGGAACAGCGGGAGATAGACCAAATTTTTAATCAAGAACCCCCTCCCCCTGGTCAATGGTGTCCCGCTCTACCAATGTTAAAATCTGGTCACCTTACAATAAGGGGCTCATATCTAAAATATATGAAGAAATCATATATTTCAACAACAAAAATACAAACAATCCAGTTGAAAAATGGGCAGAAGACCTGAATAGACACTTTTCCCATGAGAACATACAAATAGCCAACAGATATATAAAAAAATTCTCAACTTCACTAGCTATTAGGAAGACGCAAGTCAAAACCACAATGAGCTACCACCGCACACCTGTTAGAATGGCTATAATCAACAAGACAAGGAACAACAAGTGCTGCAGAGGCTGTGGACAAAAAGGAACCCTCATACACTGCTGGTGGGAATGTAAATTGGTACAACAGTGGAAGGCAGTGTGGAGGTTCCTCAAAAAATTAAGAATAGAGTTACCATATGACCCAGCAATCCCCCTTCTGGGTATCTACCCAAAAAAACTTAAAAACTTAGTCCACAAAAATATATGTACGCCAATGTTCATCGCAGCACTGTTCATGGTGGTCAGGTCTTTGAAACAACCAAAGTATTCTTTGATACATAAATACATAAAAAGGTTGTAGTACATTTACATAATGGAATATTACTTGGTTATAAGAAAAGATGAAATACTGCCTGCCATTTGCGAAAACATGAATGGACCTTGAGATCATCATATTAAGTGGAATAAGCCAGACAGGAAATAAAACCAAAAACAAGAACCATTTGATTTCACTTACCGTATATAGAGAATAAAAAACTGAAAGCAACAAAGAAACAAAAACTCATTCACACAGTCCATAGTTCAGTGGTTACCTGAGGGTAAGGGAGGAGCGGGTAGGAAAGGAATGAGGTGGCATCAAATACATGGTGATGGAAAGAGAACTGACTCTGGGTGGTGAGCACACAGTGCAATACATAGACAGCGTAATGTAGAACTGTATGCCTGGAACCTGTGTAATTTTTACCAACCAATGTCACCCCAATAAATGTAACCATTAATAAAAAAAAGTCTACAAATCAAATTCTTTGACACTCTTCCCATGAAGAGCTGGATTCCAATTTGCCTTCTCTATAATACAGGCTGGTCTGAGTGACTGACCTTCATGGAGTTGAGTGTGGCAGAGTGGCAGATAGGTTAAAAAAGGCAATACCTCTTCTGCCTGGTTTTCTCTAGGGACACTTGTCCTTAGAACTCAGCTGTTATGCTGTGAGGAAGCCCAGACCATTTGAAGAGCCATGTTTGTGTATTCTGGCCAACAGCCCTACTGGAGTCCCAGCTGACAACCAGCACCAACTGCATTTGTAACCAGATACATGAGAAACCTTTGAGAAGACTAGTCACCATTCGACGTCAACTGCATCTGAGAACTTCCTAGAGCCATGAGAGATAATAATAATAATAATAATGTGATTGTTGCTGTTGTTGGGGCTAGAAAAAAATTAATACTTTTCCCTCCTACCTTCTAATTTCTTCTAGCTGGGCTAATAATCAAATGAACAGAGACTGATTAACAGGAGAAAATAAAATTTAAATGCAAGCATATGGAGAATTCACATAAGCATGAAAATTCCAAAGACAGTGAGGAAACATTAGGTATATATGTCATTTTGGACAAAGGAGAAATGGTGGGGAATAGGGTATTAGGTTTCAGAAGTGAGAACAAGCAATTTCTTTCTTTTTTTTAATTTTTATTTATTTATTTATTTTTGACAGACAGAGAGAGAGAGAGAGACATACAGAGACAGAGACAGAGAGAGAACTGAACTGAGGGAGCTCCCCAGTTCAGCATATGTGTCCCCACAGGCCAGGGCTGGGATTCGATCCCTAGTCCCCGTTGCAAAGTGAGCGCTTAACCCACTGAGCCATCCCGGCTTCCCCAGGCAATTTCTAAGTACCCAAGGGAGAGGGGAATAAAACACAGCAGGCAAGTTCTTGCTGGGCAACTCAGGACCAATGGCACCTAAGATATCCAACTAACAAACCCCTGCCTGAAGCCCCGCTATTTACCACACTAATTCAAACGAGGCTAAGGTGAATATTCCAAGATTGCCTTCCTGAAGAAGGTTTTTCTGTCTTTATCTCTTAGGTAGGAAAGTGGGGGAGGGCCAAAGGTTTTTTCTGAAGCCTTTTGTTTCTTTATACAAAACTTAAAATGAATATCTGCAAAAGGCAGCTTTGGCTGGCAAAAGGGTGGCAAATTTTTGGTTCCCTTCACTGCTGTACACCATACATTTGGGGGTGGTTTGATTGGCAGCAGTAGAGAACTCAAAACTTCTTCCTTGATCGCTCTTCCTGCAGTTGCTCTTTATCAACATAATAAAGAATCATGCAGAGCCTTTTCTGTTCTTCTTCTTTTCTCCCATGCCAGCGGTTTTGTTCTGAGGCTTGAGAACGGAGTCCAGTCTTTGAGACAAATGCTTCAGTCATTATGGTGTCCCCAGACTCACAATAATTCAGGAGCTCGAAAGTGAGTCTCTCACACGTTTGGGTGAGTCACTTCTGGTGTGGCTGAGGCACTGTGCCTCCCAGGACCCTAGGTCTCCAGCCAAAGAAGCATTCTTGTTGAGAGCCCGAACTGCACAAGTTGAAATTGTGATAGGCCCAAGGTGTGGCAACGGCTTTGGGTGGGTGTGAGGCTCTTTATGGCTTGTTGTGTCTACAGTGACTGCTACAGGAAATGGGAAAATAATAGACCTGTAAGAAAAGGAAGAGGTGGAGGAGAATTTATGGCATCTGGAAGGGGAATGAGAAGAGGAAGAGGAAGCCCTACAGAAGGAAGAGGAAAGAGAGGAGGAGTTTTTGTAGCAAAAGGAGATAGCCAGAAAGGGAGCTGCTGTATTTGAAAACATGAAAACATGGAAAGAGAAGCTCCTAGTAAATAAGAACTAAAAGACCATAAGCCATTGCTTTAACTGATTTAAATATGATCTCCTTTAATCTATTATACATCCCTAAGAAGTAGGTGCTATTATTATGTGTACTCCCATTTTGCGAGTAGGGAGACTCAGAGACAGAGAGATTAAATAATTTGCCTGAGTGAGTGGCAGAGCCGGGAATCAACCCCAAGCAATCTGGCTCCAGAGCCTGTACTCTTAACGATGGAACATCTTTTCTCTTCACAGGCAATGCTTTTGAGGCTGCCACTCCGAACATAGAGGCATATTTGTTCTTCCACAAAAGAGTGAGGGTGAAAGAAAAAGAATGAAGGGTGGAGGTAGGCAAATACAAGGCCAGAGAAAGGAAGAAACCATAAAATCAGAGACAAGAGAGAAAAGTTGCAGGACAGAATGTATCATATGATCCTATTTATAATTTAAGACATAGGTCTCTCTCTCTCTCTCTCTCTCAGGGGAAAAGGATATTTTAGACTCACTGGTGTCCTGAACTATCTGATTAGTTTTTTGTTTGTTTGTTGTTTCCTTTATTTTTCAGAATACTATTTATAGCAAAGATAATGAGAAAGTTCTTTTGGGGGAAAGAAAATAAAGCTCTAAATTCTCTCATTGAAAACCTAGCAGATTTGGGAGAAGCTGTGAATGTCTACAGCTAGTCAGGAGGCTTGAGAGACAAAGCCTTTGTGGGAACTTCCTCTCTGACACTTGTGTTCGTAAGACTCCACTTCTGGCGGACTTAGAAGAACGGGATATCCTGGCTTAAATAATAAAGGCAGTACTGTGAGACCTCCAGATGAGGGTCCCAACTACTTTTCCTGTTATCGGAATTAACTAGTCTGTTCAAAAACAAGATTCAGGCTGGGATTCTCTGCTGTCCTCAAAGGTCGGATCCCAAAAAGCTGGGCTGGTGGGTGGACAGTGGCCCAGTACCTTCTCTGAGCCTCGAGCGAAGGGGCCTGGCTCATCACCATAACTCAGTGGGTTCCACGGATGGGCATGTAATTTTGTCACATCTTTGCCAAGGTGAGAGGTGTGGCAAGAACTATCTGCTTCTGCTGAGCTTTCCCCTCCACATCTGAACTACCCTGCTGGGAGCTATGAATGTGTGCTGCTTAGCGAACTGCGGCCAGTCTACTCCACAGACATAGCCTGGTGTCTACTGGATCTGAGCTTGTGCTCATTGGTGACTAGGGACAGAGTGTGAGCCTCTTCCCCTAATGGCAGCGCTTAAATCAGCGGGGCTCCCAAGGACCAGAGAGCACACTTAAGTAATGCAAATAATTGTTATCATTATATAAGTAACCAATGATAAAAAACATCATGTTGGGGAAGCCGGGATGGCTCAGTGGGTTAAGCGCTCACTTTGCAGCCCTGGGAACCAAGGATCGAATCCTGGCCCTGGCCCGTGTGGACCCACATGCTGAACTGGGGAGTGCCCCCAGTTCGGTTCTCACTGGGGTGAAGACCCCGGCCTGGTTCCTGCCCTGTACAGCCCCAAGCCCACCTGTGGAATGAAACTATGTGGAAAAACAAATGATGTACAACTATGGAGACTGTTCGGGGCCCTTCCCCTTCTCTCTGTCTCTGTATCTCTCTCTCTCTCTCTCTCTCTCTGTCAAAAACAATAAAAATAAATCTTTAAAACACACACACACACACACACACACACAAACACCCCAAAAACCATCATGCTGGGACAGAAGAAATTGATGCCTTAGAAATGAGAGGATACATTTAAAAGGAGTCAACAAAATGGTAAAATTTCTCCAGTAGTGTCCAGTCCTTTTCATTCTCTCAGAGGTCTCAGTGGCTAGCTGGGAGGCAGATGGAATAATCAGAAGAAACTAGAGTCACCATGGAGTTTAGCTGCCCTCCTTTTTCTAAGAAACAGAAATCCAGAAGGAACTTCTCACTTTCCCATGGAAAACGCCTTGAAAACATGGAGACATTTAAACTAAAGAGTGTGTGTATTGGAGTGTGTATAAGGTGAAAGGTGATTTCTAACAGCACTATGAACACATCCTCATTTTCAGATATGCGGATTATACTGATTTCCTCAAACAAAGCTTAATGTACTAACATTTTTTGTTGGGGGTTCAGTAGCCTGAATGACTAATGGAGATTCAAAAGCTGCCATCAAAATACATTAAGCGGGGGATGCTGGGATAGCTCAGCAGGTTGAGTGCTTGCCTTGAACTGCGAGGTCCAGAGATCGAATCCCGGCCCTGGGCCCTTGCAAGCCCACTGCGGTGTACAGCTGGTGACCCCCTGGGATGGTGGCAAGGGTTCTCCCCTGCCATGAGGAAGACACCCAGCTCGAATCCGCCTGTGTAGCCCCATGTCCACCCGTGTGGAATGAGACTATGTGAAAAAAAAAACCACTAATGATGTGCAACTATGGAAACTGCTCTGGGCCCTTCTCCCTTTTTTTCTCTCTCTCTCACCTTCTCTCAAACAATAAAATAAATCTTAAAAAAAAAAAATATGTCAAGCACAGATCCAACTCTGAGATTTTTGATTTTTAGCATTAGGAAGGTTGATTATGTTAGAGTTTTGAATAAGGTAGCTTCTTACATGCATTAAAACACTTTTTTTGTTCATTGGTATTTTATTTATTTATTTATTTATTTATTTATTTATTTTAATTGGTTTTGACAGAAAGAGAGAGAGGGAGAGATACACAGAGACAGAGAGAGAACTGAACTGGGGGCGCTCCCCAGTTCAGCATATGGGTCCTCACGGCCGGGGCCAGGATTCAATCCCTGGTCCCCAGCACTGCAAAGTGAGCGCTTAACCCACTGAGCCATCCCGGCTTCCCCTCATTGGTATTTTAAATGACAAACTTTGTGGTATATAAAGAAGTAAAGAAGGGTGGGTATAAGGTGATTTCCTGGTCCCAGTCCTTAATTAGTATTAAGAATTTCTTATATATCCTCAGAAAATTCTTATGCTTATAAAGAAAGTGCATGCACATATACACACTAAAATAAATACAGAGATTTGTATACAAATAAATATATTTATATTATGTATGTCTAAGTTATTTATAAAATCATCTATAGGCACCTAATATTAGACTAATATGCATTCTATGCTGAAACTTTTTTTTTAACAATTAAGTGTATGTTGTAGACTTTTCATCTATTAATATAATTGATCTGCTACATCTAAGAAAATTATTTCACATTTAATTCCCATATTTCTATGACTATGCTTTACCAGATCCTTGGCAATGGACATTTAGATTGCTTATGGTTGTTTTTTTTCCTCTTTTTAAAGATTTATTTTTATTGTTTTTTTACAAAGAGAGAGACAGAAAGAAGGGGGAGGGCCCAGAGCAGTCTCCATAGTTGACAGCATTAGTTTTTCATATAGTTTAACTCCACAGTTGGGCACGGGGCTGCGTAGGGCAGGAACTGGGCCAGGGGCCTCCAACATAGGCCCCGGCAAGAACTGAACTGGGGGCATACCCCAGTTCAGCATATGGGTCCGCATGGGCCGGGGCCGGGATTCGATCCTTGGGCTCTGGGGTTGCAAGGTGAGCGCTTAACTTTCTGAGCCACCCCAGCTTCTCCTGTTTTTCTTTTTTAATATATTTTTATTTATTTATTTATTTCTGACAGAGAGAGAGAGAGAGAGAGAGAGAGAGAGAGAGAGAGAGAGAGAGAGATACAGAGACAGAAACAGAGAGAGATACAGAGATAGAGAGAGACCTGAACTGGGGGGAGCTCCCAGTTCAGCACATGGTTCCGCATGGGCCGGGGCCGGGATTCGATCCTGGTCCCCGGCGCTGCAAAGTGAGTGCTTAACCCACTGAGCCATCCTGGCTTCCCCTGTTTTTCTTTTTTAAAGTAGGTATTATTTAATTGGCCTCCAACATGTTGCACCATTTAACACTCCCACCAGTGGTGTATGTGTGTGCCTGTTTCTGAATACCCTTATTGTCACTGAGGATGATCAAAGAGATTTTCAAATATTTTCTATGTCAGTCCTTTGCAGTGAAAATATATATGCAGTGCAAATGCATGAAGTCAGCACACTTACATGAATAAACAAACTGTTGATTCTTGGGTCATCATAAGAGAAAGATACAGAGAAGTCACTGATTGGTGAGGTTCTGCTTTATTTTCTGCAGATTTGGGACTTGGAAAGGATTTTCTCATACAATGCTCCAAGCAGTGAGTGGGTTCCCAGACTTGGTGATGTTTCGCTGTGGGCTATGCTAAGCTTCTGTTTCCAGTTTCCAGGGTACTTGCAGTTAACATCCCCAAAGTATTAGGCTGTGCTGATAGTTTGAGATATTAATCACTGTATTTAAGCATATTTTGTGTATGTGTTGGGGGGTGAGTGCGGGGGGAGACATTTAGACATATAACTTGAGAAGTCAGAAACAAATTTCTGGGGATGCTAGGATAGCTCAACAGGTTGAGCGCTTGCCTTAAAATTGCGAGGTCCAGGGATCGAATCCTGACCCCACCTGTGCAAACCCATATACTGAACTGCAATGCAACTGGTAACCACCTGGATGGCAGTGAAGGTTCTCTCCCATGTGGGAGACCTCAGGTTCGGTTCCTGCCCTGTACTGCCACACTGTATCTCTGTTTCTGTATCTCTCACCTCCTCTCAACAATAAAATAAGTCTTAAAAAAAAAAAAAAAAGACACCACACATTTCCCCTCTCCTGTAGCGATATGAGGTGTACTTACCATCTCACCTCTCCTATCTTCCTCATCATACCTCTTCCCCAGAAGTTTTGAATCTTGGCAAGAGGCCACTCTGCCTTACATCCTACCATAGCTGAATGAAAAGCAAACTGAGAAGCAGAGACTACTAAATGGGAGAAGGGGAAATAAGAGTGAGAGAAGGCAGATTATAAAGCCCCGTTGGCTTTGGAGGAAAGGCAAAGGGTTTCCGTTCCCTTGTTGACAAGACAAAGATGACACTGGAGCCCCCGGAACAGGCTCAAAATAGTGATCCTGGTAGGGCACACCAGACTACTGAGACTGATCTGAAAAGCTTCCAGTTTATGAGGTCTCCGGGGTCTTTTGTTCAGTCAGCAACTGAAATGCCAAAGGCAAAGCGTTCTTCCAGTTACTTGATGTACTTGATACCAACCAGCAGTTTCTTCAGATCTCTTGAGGGAGAAATCAGTTCTCTCCTATGTTGAGAACAAACCTGTTTCCTGGAATTAGCTCTGTCATATTTCGCTGGAAATACCTGCATTGGTTACGACTTCATCAGGCTCTGATGATGTTCTATGTTCTCAGAAGGAAGGGCAAGTGAACACAAACCTGCTTCAGCATTCTGGATGCCTGGAAACACAAAGCACAGTACACATACTATGTATACACTCTTCTCTACACCCACCGCAATGTTTGTTTTTGGTACTGAGAAACATCATTCAATAAACACAGAAACACTTGGGGCTTTATTGTACAATGGCTATTGTTTTTTTGTTTTGTTTTTTTACTAGTCCTTACCTTAAAATGGCTATCAACTGGTTTTTGAATTTTTATTATTCAATTACAGTTGACATTCAATAGTATATTTGTTTTAGGTATATAGGGTAGCAGTTAGACGTTCATATAACTTACAAAGTGATCCCCCTGAGAAGTCTAGTACACACCTGACATAATACATAGTTATTACAGTGCGAGGGGAACCCAAAACATACTGAAATTACTGAGGGGCAGGCCACTTGTAGCACAGGCCTCTCTGCTAGGTGAGTGCTCTAGAAACCCATCTGTACCAGTGGACCAGCTGGTGGTGGTGTGAGAGGCTGCATTCATTCGGCTTCAGTGAATTTTTTTGAGACTCACAGCATTTGCCTGTTTCATGATGGGTGATTTACATGCACAATGTGTGGCATGACAATGCACCTGCCCTTATTTGCTGAGTGTTCAGCAGGTTTTGACCAAAAAAATGACATGAACCTCATACCCCACTCTCCCAATTAACCTAATTTCATCCAGAAAGATGTTTTGTTTGTGTGTTTTTTGGCTTCCCAGATGAAAAAAGTACTCAAAGGAAAATGTTTTGCCAATGTGGAAAAGGTAAAACAAAAAATGGCAGAAGCACTAAAAGCTATCAAAACCAGCAAATTCTGAAACTGTTGTGAATGGTGGAAAAAATGTCTCTATAGGTGTATTGCATCAAAGAGTACTTGGAAGGTTACTAAAGTTTAAACATGTAAGAATAAATACACAATCTTTTATAAATAAATTCCAGGATTTTTTGGTTCTGTCTTATGTTATTGACTTTATTCCCAATGCTATAATTTACACCCCCAGGTTTTTAAAAGTTGAAATCACAGCTTTTTGTTGTAGGTATTTAAAAAAAAAAAATTAATTTGGGGAGGCTGGGATGGCTTAGCGGGTTGAGTGCTCGCTTTGCAACCCCGGAGACCAGGGATCGAATCCTGGCTCCGGCCCGTGCGAACCCATGTGCTGAGCTGAGGTGTGCCCCCAGTTCGGTTCTTGCCAGGGCCCATACGGGAGGCTCCCGGCCCAGTTCCTGCCCTGCGCAGCCCCGTGCCCACCTGTGGAGTGAAACTATATGGAAAATTAATGCTGTCAACTGTGGAGACTGCTCTGGGCCCTCCCTCTTCTCTCTCTCTCTCTCTGTCTCTCTGTCTGTCAAGAACCAATAAAAATAAATCTTAAAAAAAAAAAATTAATTAAAGCTAAATATTGAGGATGCCAGGATAGCTGAACAGATTAAGTGCTTGCCTTGCAATCCCCAGGTCTGGAGATTGAATTCTGTCCCTGGCTCATGCAAATCCATGTACTGAACTATAGTGTAACTGGTAATTGCTGAGATGGCAGTGAAGGTTTTTGCCTCCCACGCGAGAGGCCCCCAGTTTGGTTCCTGCCCCTTGCGGCCCCACATCCAGCTGTGTGGAATGAAACTATGTCACAACTAATGACGTACAACTATGGAGACTGTTCTGGGCTCTCCCTCCTTCTCTCTATCTCTCTCTGACCTTCTCAGAAACAATAAAATAAATCTTTAAAAAATTTTGTTTAAAGCTAAGTATTAAAGAAATTCAGATAATTATGAAATATTTTTCCTCAATAAAATGTCAAGCCTTGCTGATTTTATTAGTGAGTTCTACCAAATCTTCAAGGTATACTTAATATAATATCTATCTGATGCAAATTGTTCTAGACAATAGAAAAGCTCAGAAATGGCTGGATCGTTTTTGAAGGCTAAAAGTCTTATTTTAAAAACTGCTGAAGTTGGGATGGCTCAGTGGGTTAAGCGCTCACTTTGCAGCACTGGGGACAGAGGATTGAATCCTAGCGGAACCATATGCTAAACTGGGAGCTCTCCCAGTTCAGTTCTCTCTCTCTCTCTCTCTCTCTCTCTCTCTCTCTGTCAAAAAAAAAAAAAGATATATATATATATATATTTTGGGGAAGCCGGGATGGCTCAGTGGGTTAGGTGCTCACTTTGCAGCGCCGGGGACCAGGGATCGAATCCCGGCCCTGGCCTGTGCAGAACCATATGCTGAACTGGGAGCTCCCCTAGTTCAGTTCTCTCTCTGTCTCTGTATCTCTCTCTCTCTCTCCTCTGTCAAAATAAATAAATAAATAAATAAATAAAATATATTAAAAACTGCTAAGAGCAATATAGGCAAAGAAAATTATTGGCCTCAAACACTTACAAATGTAAACACAAAACAAAACAAAACAAAACAAAAACCTAAGTAAGGTGTTAGCCAAACAAATGCAACAATGTATTTTAAAAGGTATACCCCCAAAATCTAGTGATTTACTCTAGAAAAACCACATTGAGTCAAAAATGGAAAATCTACCAATGTACTTCACTACATGAAAGAACTAAAAGAGAAAAATCATCATCTTGATTAAGAAGAAAACATTTGGGAAAAGCCGGGACGGCTCAGCGGGTTGAGCGCTCGCTTTGAGGCCATGAGGACCGAGGATCGAATCCCGGGGACCGAGGATCGAATCCCGGCTCCGGCCCAGGCAGGACCCACATGCTGAACTGGGGAGTTCCCACAGTTTGGTTCTCTAACTGTCTCTGTCTCTGTCTCTCTCTCTATCTGTCAAAAAGTAAAATAGAAATAACTATGCACTGAAGACAAAAAGATAATTTCTCTCTATAAATGTGAAAAGATTAAAAAAAAAAAAAA
>PVKE010010685.1:0-11614 GCA_004027555.1 Craseonycteris thonglongyai | reverse complement strand
AACAAATCATTGTAATTTAACATAGTGCTTCCAGGGAAGAAAAAATAATTTCCCCTCTGACCATCTGAGTATTTAGCTAAGACCTTATAATCTTAATAAAATCAGATTAACAAGAAAAAAACAAACAGAAGTTTATTAACATGTATATCTCACATAAACATGAGAGAGATAGCTAGAGAAAAATAAGTTACTCCCTGAAGTAGTTTAAAATTCAGGATCAAATACCACCTTGACAGGGAAAGGGGAAGAGGAATGTAAACCTCTTAGGGGAGAGCACAAGATTTTTAGGAACAATAAATAAGCCCTTAGAAGAATAGATGGGAAGGATGATAGTTTGTGACAAAATTTGCCTAAGTGTGGTGTAGACTTCTAGTCTCCTTTCCTGTGATAAGAGTCAATCTTGTCTGTTTTCTGAAACTCCTGGGGAGGGGGTATATGACAATGGAGTTCCTTTTGGAGGATCTGTCTTTAGGCAGATAAGAGAAGTTCAGAGAAAGCCTATTCCTACATTTGCTTTTTTCAAGTGCCTACAGCTCAAAATAATATACTAAAGTGACATCGTGTTTCAGGGTGGCATGTCCTGAATGCCTACAGTCATATTTTGGGATGGTATTGTTTTGTTACCCTTCATGTTATAAAGAAAAAGGTAAACTTTAGTAGTTTATTTTATCAGAATCCACACATAATTAATGTTTCTTAAAGATAATTTGTAAAGAGCTGATAGCATAAAAAAGGGAAAAAAATGTTGTACATTTTTGTCTTTTTTTTTGGTTGCCCATTTCTAGTTCTTCTTCCTATATGGGAGAAATCCTTTATTGTTGATCATGTAGGAGAGATGCAATGCTCTGCTTTCTACAATGGTAGGTTATGTGGGGACATCCTCCCTCTTCTTAAACATTTCAGATTTATTTTATTATTTCTCTGACAGAGACAGAGAGACACAGAGAAGGGCGAGAACCCAGAGTAGTCTCCATAGTTGTACATTATCAATTTCTGACATGGTTTGATTCCACATAGGAGGGCAGGGGCCATGCAGGGTGGGAACTGGGCCAGGGGCCTCCACATGGGAGGCACACCCCAGTTCAGCATGTGGGTCCACACAAGCTGGGCTGAGACTCAATCTTCAGACCCTGGGGCTGCAAAGTGAGCATTTAACCTGCTGTGCCATCCTGGCTTCCCCTTCTCCCTTTTCTTGAACCATAACCCTTCTGCAGCCAGTGAGGTATATGATTTTGGCTTAGCCAATGAGATGATGAGCTATTCCTGTCTGATGCTCTGCTTTAGGCGGATGACCCATGATGATTCAATTGCACTAACTGCGGTAGTGTTCAGTGAGGCGGAGTCCTACTGCTTCCTACTTCTTGGTTTTTTCAGAGCTGTCTTGATTCCTGCACATTTTCTAAGTTTGGTGTTCCTTTTCCATTGATTCGTTGAACCTATGAAAATCTTCAGTAAATTCTCATTTTTCTCTTCATTAAAAATTTTAAGATAGTTTTATGTTATATAAAACTAAGAACCTTGACTGATATACCTTTCTTTCTAGCATCTAGAAGCAATTCTGTTAATATATTATTCTATTTCTTTCCATGTTTTGCTTTGCATTTTTTATATCATTAAGATCAAGTTCTAACCATTCTTACATTTGTTTATCTAGCTTAACTTGCATGAATACATTATTTTAAATGCTATATAAATAAAATTTTATATAATTTTCCATAGTATTTGCATCATAATTTTCTTATCCATGATTCTTTTGGATATTTGAGTTTGTTCTAAAATGTTTGAATTATAAATAATCTTTCAAAGAAACCATTTCATGTGTTTTCTCAGTTGTTTTTAATATTTCCTTAGGATAAATTCCCAAGAGTTGAATTATTCTACCCAAAGATAGGAGTTCCAATGTTAAGCTTGTGACCAATATAAATAAAAATGCATGGGAACAAAGAATGGAGAAAAGACATTGCTCATTATAATAATCAAAAAACGTATTGTGGGAATACTGGGATAGCTCAGAAGGCTGAGTGCTTGCCTTGCAACTTTGAGGTCAGGAATCAAATCCCAGCCCCCCGCCTGTGCAGACCCATATGCTGAACTACAGTGTAAGTGGTAACTACCCGGATGGTGGCTAAGGCTCTCACCTCCCATGCAGGAGGTCCCCAGTTTGGTTCCTGTCCCAGGTGGCCCCACATCCACCTGTGTGGAATGAAACCATGTTGAAAACTGATGACGTACAGCTATGGAGACTGCTCTGCCACACCCCAAACTCTCTGTCTCTCTCTGTCTCTGTCAAAAACAATAAAATAAATCTGAAAAAAAAAAAAAAAGCCAGCTAGTTCTTTGTGGGCATCAAGACCATTTAGCACTGGGGCTGGAAAGCCAAGATACACTATTAAATTTACTCCTCTGTAATAAAAATTCAGAATCTGCATCTTAGGACCAGCAAGAACTGCTGGAGGAAGATTCAGTTTTGTTTTTTTTGTTCTTTATAGAGGGCTGTTCCCAAAGAATACTTAAAGAGCTCAATTTCTTGGAAAGGCTAAGGCACTTGGGAAGAAGAAATCCTTTCTTGTTCATAGTGCTAAAAGGAGAAGAACATCTTTTTAAAGGTCTTAGTTCATTTGTGCCTGTCCCTAAAAGTTTAAAAGGCGTAATGATCAATCTGTAGAATTCCCCAATCAGTCATTTCTGCTGAACTGTTAAACCTCACCTTTGTATTGACCAATTGCTGCAATTTCCAAAGGCAGTTTGGGGAGATTTTTTTAGTCTACCAGAGAAAACAGGATTTTATAACAAGACTCTTAAATCACTGACGTGCACAAAAGGCACAAATTTTTTTCCTGGAAAGTTTGGAAATCTACTGAAGAATGTGTCCACATTTGGGAGGCAAAATGTAGATCTACTTTGTGGCATTTTAAATTCTTTGAGACCAGAGCCTGGAGTTCTAAATTTGTTGTTTGCAGCAGGAAGATCTCATGCAGAGGCCTAGAATATTTGGGCCCAGAACACTTGGTGTAAATGCATTTTTCTAGTCAGGATAGACGTTCCCAGTCAGCATTTCATGTCCACAATAGGCTACATTATGCCCAGAATGCAAGGTGATATTAAGTTCTGGATAGAAGAACTTAATGTGGTCATGAATTTAGTCTTTTCCTCTGTATAGAACGGTGCCTTGGATTTGCCTTAGATTGAGAGGAGTACGACACAGTGGGTGACTTTCATCCTTAACCTCAGGATGAATGACTTAAGGAAACAAAAACTCCTGCTTTCAGAGGACCAGAATGAGGTGGCAAACAGAATTCCTGATGACCAGGATTCAGAGGCCGGTGGAACATACACAGCTTTACTATTAAAAACACAAGACAGTCCCTGCCAAAAAGAAGCCTTTAGCATGAACCCACCACATCCACCAACTCCCCATTTTCCAGGAAAAAAAGTGGAAAAGGCTTTGTGCCCCTTCTTAGCTAAATGTCCTCAGTACACAGTGGGTGCCCAGAGGACGTCTCCTGAGCAGAAAGAACAGGCCTGACTGACATCTGGGTAGAATACCACAGCCTGACCATAAATTTGATGATTCTGATACTCAGGGCTAAAGCAGGCTTTGATTGGACCTATTTGGTCTGATCTTTTGTCAGATATACCTTACCAGGCAGGATTTCAAGAAGTTAAAAGTGATCCTGACCTAGCCCCCAGGTCCACAGATGAAAAGTTAACAAACTCAAAAGCCAAGGGACAGGGCAGGTAGCTCAATCTTACCAAATATGAGAGCTTTGGCCACCTGCCAGTGTACAAAGCAAACCAGTACATGACTTTTAATTTATTTACAGTTCATTCGGTAACATATAATACTCTTTGACTGAAAGGATTTAGTCACATGCCTAGGGACTTTTTATTTAGCCAGGCTCTCCCATGTTGACCATGAATCACCAAAAGTATCTTCTGTGGATATTCATGCTACTAGATCCCTTTAGCACTACGTTGGTTATGTGTAGGCAGGAATTGTCATTTCAGTCATAATTGATCCCTAGATTATTAACTCATGAACATGTGGCTAAAAGTTTTCTTTGTTAATATAGGCCTCAGGGGAAGCCGGGATGGCTCAGTGGGTTGAGCGCTCACTTTGCAACGCCGGGGACTGAGGATCGAATCCCGGTCCCAGCCCGTGCGGAACCATATGCTGAACTGGGGAGTACCCCCCAGCTCAGTTCTCTCTCTGTCTCTGTATCTCTCTCTCTCTGTCAGTAAATAAATAAATAAATAGATAGATAGATAGATAAATAAATAAATAAATAAATAAAACTTTAATACAGGCCTCAGATCTTACTAAAGTAGAGCTCACAGAAAGGGGAGAGTAGTTAATTTAGTTGGGGAAATTATTGTTTGGCACATACTTCTGAAACCACTTTAACTTAATTTCACAGCATTTTTGATGGTCAAAGGTGAGTACAAGATGTTATGTAACTGCTGTCTTAATTTGCTGAGTTAGGGAAGTTCCTGGATTTGTTAGAACCTTAAGTAATTTGTGATAATCTAGCTCTTTTGCCTTTCTCTATGAACATTCATTCTATCACCTCTCAACTATTTGGGGTTGTGTTTAGGATCCAGCTGTTTAAGAATGACTGAGAAGGAAATTGGGCCAAATTTATTCTATGAGGTGAGATCAAAATAGGAGTTGATTTAAAGCATGCAGCCAAAAGGAAATCAGGCTCACAGATGATGTACAAGGTGATTATGGAGTTTGCTTCTAAATTAAATATAAATCTGCAGCAAGCTGCATCTCTTTACAGAGTCAGCTTGGGCCAGCTGGCAGCCTCTGTTGTCCCTTGCATGTGGTAAAGCCGCTTAAGACCTTGAGTTCAGTTGTCTTCCCTCTTGATTCAAGTCATTCAAGGATCCTTTTCTTGAAAGTCATGAAAATAGGACAGCAGATTCAGCTGTCAGTGGTGGCATTCACGTACTCTTTTTCTTCTCTTTATTTTTTAAAGCTTTTATTAGAAAGTTGATTTCATATGACCTCATGCTAGGATAAGTCTATATCTGAGGATGCTGAAACCTTACGGCCAAGCCAGTTTTGAATAGTCTAAATGAGAATGGAGGAGCCTTCATTGGGATGATGGCCAAGGAGCTAGTCAGTTGTAGAAGTAGCTTGAAAGGTCATTGGCTCACTTGTAAGAATTTTGGGAGCCTCGACATTTGCTACAAGTTCCTCTTGTTAGTCAATTGCTTTCGAATTTCTTTCCCACTGGAAAACCCAAGAATGTCTCTTGTCTGACTGTACCATTCTCAGCTAATTTCTCTTCCCCTGAGATGTTAGGAATGATGCCTGGCAGCATCCCCTGTGAGTCACAAGTCAGGAGGCACAAAGCCTTCCAAGTTCTTTGCATATACAGCCACCACCCTGCCTCTCTGACTCAGCCCACACTGTCAAAAGGGCATAGACAACATGCCTTGAGAAGCACTCGAGGCTTGTATCAGAACCAGAAAGGATCTCAGATAGCTTGCCCAAGAGAGGAAATAACCATCCTGGCTTACCTGGTGCTAAGTACAGAACTTTCAGTGCTAAAACTGGGAATCTCGGACAAAGTGGCAGAGTTGGTC
Source organism: Craseonycteris thonglongyai (assembly GCA_004027555.1). Taxonomy (NCBI): domain Eukaryota; kingdom Metazoa; phylum Chordata; class Mammalia; order Chiroptera; family Craseonycteridae; genus Craseonycteris; species Craseonycteris thonglongyai. The sequence goes on along the minus strand of PVKE010010685.1, from coordinate 6,019 downwards.
ACACAATGCTGAATTGTTTTGCAGAGAAGAAACTGAGGCCCAGGAGGTTGATTTGACCAAGCTAACAAAAGTAGGCAGTGGCAGTTCTGGAATTAGAATCCAGATCCATTGGTGCTAGAGTCCAGTGCTCTCTCTATGCTGGTACTTCCTTATATTTTCACAGTGCGCTGCATATAATAGCTGCTCAAGTTTCTATTGTGGTTGTGTTTTGAGTTCAAGGGAAGTGCTTTTCACAGATATGATCATTGCTAATTAGGAATGATCTCACTAGAGGTCATTGTGAGTCAATGTGAACTCAGGTCTCTACTAAAGGGTAGGGAAGCATAGGGAGCAATAATTGAGGTGGTTAAGAAAACAGAAGGATTGTGCAAAGATGAGAAATATTGTGTCCAGGTTGGATGAACAACACTGTAGCAGGAGACAGACACATAGAAATACAACATTGTATGTAAACACTCAAGACAAGGATTTATTATTTCCCTGTCCTCAGAGGAAGAGTATGGTTGAAAGAAAGGCATCATCCTTTTTCTAACAAGGGGAAAAAGGTAACCATGGACACCACCCCCACCCCCTTAGTAATGACCATGTGATGAAAAATAGTATCACTTAACATTCATGGTTATATGTTTTCCAAGGATTTCAAAAGAACCTAATACCTAGCAGTATTCCTTGTCTTTTAGGTCTGAGATCTGTCCTATTTTTCTTGACAATTTCCTCCTGGATACCGATACATAAATTACTAGGGATCATTGGTCTGTTTTACCTCAATCTTTTATTTTATTTTTTTATTTTTACTGCTTGAGAGAAGGTGAGAGACAGAAGGAGGAGGGCCAGAGCAGTCTCTGTAGTTACATATTAGTTGTGACATGGTTTCATTTCACGCAGGTGGATGTGGGCCCTCACAGGGTAGGAATTGAACTGGGGGCCTCCCACATGGGAGGCAAGAACCTTTGCCACCATCCTGGCGGTTACTAGTTGCACCATAGTTCAGCATATGGGTTTGCACGGGCCAGGGCTGGGAATTGATTCCTGGACCTCACAGTTACGAGGTGAGCACACAACCTGCTGAGCTATTCCGGCATCCCTTATACCTCAATCTTTATGATCACTTTAAAGACTTATGCATCCCATTCAATGTCACAATCTCACCTGCAAGAAGCACTGGTGTCAACCATACAAGGTAACACAGAAAGCATAAGGAATATGACTACCTGAGGATTAAGACTGGAGGAATGATATTGGAAACAAGGGTCCTGGAACAACAGTATTGTGACCTTCTTTGCCAACTTATTTAAGAGGCAGTCTTGGCACTTGATTTCTTCTATCTGGAATGGAGTCCAAGGAAGTGGTACATGGAAAGGGAGCAGCATAAACAGAATGGAAATGACTAAGGTGTTTTGACACTCATTAAGATGGGTGTTACTCTCAAAATGGAAGCCAGGTACCTACTTTTTTATTCCACCACACCTTGTCCTGCTGGTGACCAGAGACAGAGCTACTTGTTCTTCTGACCAATCCCTAAAAAAGCAGGTGAACTGAGGCTGAGTTGACCTACTTTGCGAATACCTGTTCCAGTGTTAATCAGCAAAGTGCTGAAGGCAGTGGTCATGTTCTCACAGCTGTCCTGCCTTAGGCGGAAGCTCAGACGAGGAGCTGACCTCAGGATGGTACTTCTCAAAGAGTGGACTGTGATCAGCCACCAGAAGCAAGGGGGATAGGAAACAACGGAGGGTTAAAAATGCAAATTATAGAACCTTAACCCAGACATTCTGAATCACATTTTTTTTTACTTTAAAATAAACTTAAAAATTTAGAACATTTTTAAATTTTACAGAAGAGTTGTAAAGACAGTTCAGTAAACCAATCTTGTTTACACATTTAGCAGTTGATGGATCCTTGGGTTGTTTCTACTTTTTAGCTACTATCAATAATTCTGCTTATAAATACTCATGTACAAATTTTTAAAAAGTTTTATTTTATTGTTTTTGACAGAGACAGAGAGAGACAGGGAGAAGGGGGAGGGCCCAGAGCAGTCTCCATAGTTGTGCATCATCAGTTTTCAATATGGTTTTGTTCCACACAGGTGGGAGGGGGCCATGCTGGGCAGGAACTGGGCTGGGGGCCTCCTGCATGGGAGGTGCACCCGCTCGAGCCAGGGGCTGAACTAGGGGGCGAGAACCAAACTGGGGGCCTCCTGGATGAGAAGCACAACCCAGTTCAGCATATGGATCCACATGGGCCAGGGCCAGGACTCGATCCTCGGTCCCCGGGGCTGCAAGGTGAGGGCTCAACTCAATGAGCCATCCCGGCTTCCCCATATTTTTAAATTTATAATTGACATGCAATATTAGTTTTAGGTGTACAACACAGTGGTTAGACATTTATATAATTTATGAAGTGCTCCCCCTAAGTCTAGTACCCATCTGATACTGTACAGTTTTTACAATACTATTGACTATATTCCCCATCCATCCTATTTTGTAACTATCAATTTGTATTTCTTTGTCCCTTTACCTTTCTCACCCAGCCCCCTAATACCTCTCCCATCTAGCAACCATCAGTTTGTTCTCAGTATTTATGGGTCTGTTTTTTTGTTTATTTATTTATTTATTTATTTTAAGTTAATTTATTGTATTAATTTTTGACAGAGAGAGAGAGAGAGAGAGATACAGAGACAGAGACAGAGAGAGAACTGAACTGGGGGAACTCCCCAGTTCAGCATATGGTTCCGCACGAACGGGGCTGGGACTCGATCCTCGGTCCCTGGCGCTGCAAAGTGAGCACTTAACCCACTGAGCCATCCCGGCTTCCCCTTGTTCATTTATTTTGTTCTTTAGATTCCAAGTATAAATGAGATCATATGGTATTTGTCTTAGTGACTCATTTCATTAAGCATAATATCCACTAGGTTCATTCATGTTGTAGCAATTCTTTGCCTATTTTAAAATTGAGTTGTCTTGGGGATGCTGGGATAGCTCAACACATGGGAGTGCTTGCTTTGCAACCATGAGTTTTGGGGATCGCCAGCCCCAGACCATGCAAACCAGTATGCTGAACTGAGGCCCAGCTGGTAACTGCCAATCCTGGGGGTGAAGGTTCTTGCCTCCCATGCGGGAGTCCCCTAGTTTGGTTCCCGCCCCGTATGGCCCCACATACACCTGTGTGAAATAAAACCACGTCACAATTAATGATGTACAACTATGGAGACTGCTCTGGGTCCTCTCCTCTTCTCTCTGTCTCTTTCTCACCTTCTCTCAAACAATAAAATAAAGTTAAAAAAAATTGAGTTTTCTTTTCATTGTTGAGTTGTAGTTCTTTATTATTCTGAATATTAGACTCTTATTAGATATATGATTTGCAAAATTTCCTCTCCTACTCTGTGGGTTGTCCTTCCACTTTCTTGATGTCCTCTGAAACGTAAGTTTTAAATTCTGATGATGTTCAATTTATCTACTTTTGCTTTTGTCACGTATGCTTTAGGTGTTATATCTAGGAAACCACTGAAAAATGGTACTATAACAGGCACAGAAAAAATGATTCTGAAACTCACATAATGAGGTATGCTAGGCAAGTTTTCAAGGAAGAGTATGGCAACTCACAACCTTTTAAAATAGAGTGAACTGTTCTAAATGGCTTAGGCATGTTTTTGTCCTGGGATAGGTTCTAGGGTGATATCTGGAAGTTCCAATATTATGTAAAAATGTAACTCAAAAAACTAAGAAAACATCTTCACAATACAGAAAACTACACAAAAGTTTTTATACAATGCTGAGAAATCAGAATGGTCATATTAATAATAAAAAGAATCTGCAATGAAAAAGGTAGCAAATCACAGAGTAACAATACAGATGGCTGGAGAACAGGAAGTGACCTGGTCTAACCACTTCTTATTTGATATTGACTCAGAATAGGTCTGTTGACTGCTGAAACAAAAGTGTGTCCATAACTTGGTGAATCTATTCTTAGGAAGCTTTGGTGGCCAAAAATTAGCCTAGATCAGGGGTCTCCAAACTGTGGCCCGGGAGTCGGATGCAGCCCGCGAGGCCCTCTCATCTGGCCTGTGGAGACCTTTTTATCTGAATAAAATAATATTAAATAAATAATTAACAACAACATCTATGTTTTGATTCTTTTTTATTTGGACCTCGAGTGTGTAGTCGGCCCCCAAACTGCTGTTTGATAGTTAATGTGGCCCACGGGCTGAAAAGTTTGGAGACCCCTGGCCTAGATGATGGGTTTCTAGTACCTGACACGGCTAGGGAGGAAACAGTACGGGACGACTACGGTACTCACACTCCTCCAGCTTTTGATTATAAAATATTAAGTCCCAAAGCTTTGTTGATCAAGATCCTAAACAAGTAACCAACAGAGAAATGCTAGGTTTGAAGGCCTCACTGTTCACCAGAGAGCCTCAGTTTTGGTTGCACACACATATTTTTTCCTGAGACCACTTGCACTACCTCCAATAGCACTACTAACAAAACTGCTCTTGCTGTATCACTGGCATACTTTACGTTGCTTTTAAAATATCTTGCTTTGTTCTTTCTTGGAATATTTCACTTTATAAAGTAGTTCACTACTTCTGATATGTGTGTGTTGTATGTCTTAGTTTTTTGCCTCTTGATATTTTTTCAGAAAAAAATTAAATTTTGATCCCATGAAGCAAAACATTGTCAACATTAGTTTTTCATCAGCAGCAATGACTTATTTTCTTAAAAAAATTAGAATCCTTAAAAAAAAAATTTTTTTTTTAAATACATGGTTTATCTAGGGCAGGGATTCCCAACCCTGTACCCGCGGGCGCCATGGCACCCGCGGCCTGATTTGTGTTCGCCCACCATTATTTGACTGCATCAGTTTTTCATAAACACTAAGTAAAACTATAATTTATTTTTATACATTTGTTAGAATTTTAAAATATTGTTTGAGTATCTATACAGGTTTATTATATTCGTTGGGATGTTTGCAATATCGTATGTATAAGTTTCTCCCTAGCTTTTGCCTTTGTACATGTGTCTTGTTTAGCCGCTGCACTTTTTTTTTTCAAATATATTTTTATTTATTTTTATTTTTGACAGAGAGAGATACAGAGACAGAGAGAGAACTGAACTGGGGGAGCTCCCAGTTCAGCATATGGTTCCACACGGGCTGGGGTCGGGATTTGATCCCTGGTCCCCGGCGCTGCGAAGTGAGCACTTAACCCACTGAGCCATCCCGGCTTCCCCCGCTGCACTCTTTAAACTCTCCTCCCCCCAACCGGGAGACGCCAAGTTGCCATTTTGATTGCGGTTGCTGGACTGATCGGGTCGTGACGGTTAGCTAGGATCACAGTGTTTGGATATATTCGATTTTAAATGAACTAAAAGCGAGGTAGGTAATCTAGTATTATGGTGGCAATTTGATATGATATTGCAGTTCTATAACTATTTTTATTTTTATTTTTTTAGTCCTAAAATGAGTGGACCAAATAAGAGAAAACGAACCTATAATTTTAACACAGACTGGGAGGAATCATATTGTTTCATTAATTTAAAAGGTAAATGCGTTTGCCTGTTGTGTGGCAGTAGTATTGCAGTGCTGAAAAAACATAATGTTGGACGTCACTTTCAGACAAGTCATACCACTTTTGATACGAATTATCCACTTAAATCTGAAGAAAGAAAAAATAAATGAACTAAAATTAAGTTGAACTACTCAACAGACTGTTTTCACTAGACATGTGGAAAAAATCTAAAAAGGCAACCATTGCTTCTTTCAAAATTTCTCACATGCTTGCAAAGAAGAAAAAACCTTTCCAGGATGGTGAATTGTTAAAAGAAACATTTCTGACTGCTGCCGATTGTTTGTTTGAGGAATATTCTAACAAGCGTGAGATTATGTCGGCGATACAAGACCTACAGTTGTCAAATAACAGTCACAAGAAGAATACACGCAATTTCAAAAGACTTGCAAACTCAGTTAAAGACTGACTTGGAAATATGTGACTGCTTCTCTCTGCAATTTGACGAGTCAACAGATA
>PVKE010010684.1:0-41924 GCA_004027555.1 Craseonycteris thonglongyai | reverse complement strand
AAAGACTGGGATAAAAATAAAAAACCCAAAACAAATCATGCAAGAGCTATGAGACAATATTTTATAGTTTAACATACAGCTACTTGAAATCACAAAAAAAGAGAATAGGTCAAAAGAAATACATGAAAAGATAATGGATGAGAATTTTTCAAATTAAATATATCAAACCAAAGAACCAAGAAGTCCAGAGAACAATAAATTTAATCCAATCATATTACTAATTACATTAAATGTAAACAACCTAAGCAAAGCAATTAAAAGACAGAGATTATCAGACTAGATAAAAAAAATAAGCCCAACTGTATGCTATCTACAAGAAACCAATTTTGAATTTAAAAACATAAATGAATTGAAAGTAAAAGTATAGAAAAATATATTGGGAGATAATTCTCCATGGGTTTCTGTTGGGATTGTTTTGAACCTACGGTACTTCTTAATACTTGACCTGCCACTATCTCCCCAGTTCCTCCTTAATAAAAGACAATAAAGTACACATCCAGGAATCTCATGTCTAATGCCAGGATCTATTAAATTTTTGGCAATTTGTTAGCTTGTAAGAAGGTAAAATCTCAGACCCTTCACAACTGACATGAAACACCATGTAAACACTAATCAAAAGGAAGTTAGAATGGCTATGTTAACACACAAGGAAGACTTCAAAACAAAGACTATTACTGGGGATAGGGAGGCCACATGACCAAGACATAATAATAGGTATGGACCCACAGTAACAAAACTTCAAAATACACAAAGCAAATGAAACTGAAAGAAACACAGATAAATCCACAAGCTGGAGACTTCCACATTCCTCTCTCAATATTTGATAGAACAAGATGATTAAACATGGAAAAATGTAACCTTCCTAGTGAGAAAAAATATACAAACTCATGAGATACCATTTATAAGAATTAAGACTTAAGAAATCTGACAATTTTAAATGTCAGTGGAGATGTGGAATATCAGAAACTCTCATACACTCCTGGTGGGAGTATAATTTGGTAGAATCACTTTGGGAAAGAATTTGGCTTTAAGTAAGAGATGTGTATACCTTAATAAGCAATTCTACCCCTAGTATAACTATGTAATAGTACACACATACAACCGTTTCCACAATGGCATTGTTTGTAGTTGGGGATAAAAAAATATAAAACAATGCAAATGTCCACAGACAAGAGAATGAATGAATAAATAAAATTGTGGTATAGTCATATAATGTAACACTACACAGCAGTGAAAATAAATGAATTACAGCTGTATAATTCAACATGTATGATGCCCAAAAACATAATGTTGCGGGTATGGGAGTTCACAGATGAAAACACACATATAAATAACTCCAAAAAGATAAAACTAAGTAATATATTGTTTAGTGACATATACACATAAGATAAAACTATTAAGTAAGTGATTAATAAAAATTACAAACCAAAATAAGATAGGAGAGGAAGAGGCAATCAGAGATGTTGAAGGCATTTGTAAAGTTCCATTTCTAATCCTGGGTAGCAGACTGATGTTTGCTGTATTATTCCTTAAACTATATATGTTAGATATATTCTCAGATTTATTATGTTATAGTTTAGAACTCTTATGAATAACAAGTATAAATACAGATTCACTCAGCAAATATTACAAACCAAAAAAATAAAAACTAATATCACGAAATACAGGCACAACACCTCCTGTTAGGTCCAACCACACACTGAGACTCACAAGACCCGAACAGGCTACGCTAGACATTGGTTATACTTAGCAGGATATAAAACAACATGCCAATAAGGCAGTGCCAGGTTGTTACTCTTTAGCAGGAGTCATCAAAGCAAATTCAGGGGATATTTTTGGTACCCCCAGCTAGCAAGTCAAGTGCAAGAGAAAGGATTGGTGTAGTAGCTACTCTAGCTTAGCAGTACACAAAAGCAACCAGTATCTCCAGTCCCACAGACACAGCTTCCTAAGCCTCACAACAGGACCTGATCAATTATAAGAGTTATCACACCCAGGGAAGCCCAAAGCTATAGAATCCCACCAGTATTTAAGGTTTACTGACAATTCTTCCAGTTCATATGTAATTTACTAATATTAGTCATTTTTACCAAAGGCAATGGTGCTAGGTTACACAACTGAAATTCTAGCTTTATCAGGTTTCCAGGTGAATAAAATTAGGATGCTAACCCAAGGCCAAAATTATCCAAAAAGAAAAGCTATTATTACCAACTCTACTCACAACAAACAGGGAGACTTAATTTAGAATGACTTTAGCTAAACATCTATTAATATATTTCACTGAATCTATGATGCCAATGATTATAAGACATCATTAATTTTCACACTGCTAAAAAAGAAAAAAAAGAAAAAAATGTTGCCAGACTGTTATATCCCAATTACTGAGATATAAAAGTGGGAGGAAAATGTACTTCTTAGAATCACTGAAATATGGAATACCCCTTCTTCCAATTTTTCAGTACAATATTTAAGATATACAACCCTATTCTCTACTTTGGAGAAATAGTGTGCTCCAAAATAAACCAGTGCCTACTAAAAACTTTCTAAGATGTTTAAGGTTGTATTCTCTCATTCAATACCTCTTTCTTCATTTATTCTAAAAAAACAACTCCCAGTTTCAACATAACTAATGGAACATATCGCTCTCCATCCTGGATGTGAAATTAGCTTCCATCGCTGATGAAATCACCAAAAGTCCTAAGGTAAAGGGCCTTTACCTTTAATGTAATACTCTCATACACACACACTTCTCAGTTATACAGGAATAAGTTTGCTCCCACAAGATAGAAACTGTGTAGATTGTGCAGTAAGTACAGGGGAAAATCTCTTAAACCTTAATCCAGTAGAGGCACAATATATAAATGTTTTCATCTACTTATTATAGGTTGTACACAATTATTAGCTTCATCTATCTGGGAGGTCAATTCTATCAGTTAATGAGTGGCAAATGAAGACAATTAAATGAGCTTTCCATACTTTGCCTACTGGCACAACAACAGAACTGGATAGTCTCTTGTTCATAAATGGATAAGTATGGGACCTAGGAACATTCACAGATAAAACACCTTAAAATACCAATGAAAATAATCTGTGATAATTTACATTGGGAAATGGAAGAAATGTAGAAAGTACCTGCTGTGTTCTCAATAAGGAAAAAAATGTTTCTGTGAGACATCTTTCATAAAGCAAAAGACCACGGAGGAATAAAAGCACAACAGACATCTGCAGAATAAGATATAAATGGAACTCTAAGAGATAAGAAAAAAAGAAAGGAATATAAACAACCAAAATCAAAATTCACACTCGAGATTAGAAAGAACAGAATCAATACTAATATCAGTAATGAAGAAGATGAAAATGAGAATGTTCACCATGAATATGAAAGGACAAAGTTAAAAATAAAAGACAGATATAAAAAAGAAACGTGATCCATTCCACCAGTAACAGGTATTTATTTTTTATTTTTTTAAAGGCATGACAAATGGAATAGAAGCAATAATCAAAGGTATAACAGAAGAACAATCCCAAATAAAAATACCAGCATCTCTATATTGAAAAAACTTCTTGTCTCAGTCAAAATTAAAAGACATCAGAATAATGTTCAGAGAATTTAAAGGAAAAATACTGGGATGCAAGAACACCATATTGAACCATGCTGTCATTAACATGTGCATGCAACAAAGTCATTCAGATATTCAAGGGTTCAGAAAAGTAACCTATATGTGTATCTCCTGAAAAATATTAATTGAAAATACATTTGAGGCAACTGAAAAAAAATTAAAACTAGGTAGTGGGTAGCATTATTGCTTTCCCAAAAAATGTAGCATTCTATTTCTCTTTCTCTTTCTTCTATGGAGCCCACTGGGTAAAGGCTCATCTAATCTATCCATGCTAATACATAGCTACATGTTGATTAGGTAAAGGCTGGCTGAATAGGTAAAAGGTTATATATGAGTTAGATCATTACTTGAAACACGACCACTATATATGTGTTATAAGACTCAAAGCAGCATTATTAATAATTTATTCTAAATGACAAAGTATTTTCCACCTATGCTACACAGTCTAATTATCTAAAAATAGCCCACCAAAGGATGATTCTATTTCTTGGACTGTCTGTCAAAAGGAGTGGTCTCATGATAGAACCAAATCTAGAAGGGTAAAGAGTAAATCAAAGATAGGAACCTTTGGAAATTGTTCATTTTCAGTCACAGAGTTTTAAAAGGTAAATTCTCTAAATAAGATGTGATAAAGTAAGGATCTTTTTCTTCCATTCCCATGCCTAGTGTTTAAATCTAACTTCACCTAAATGTGATCTAAAAGCCTCATTTAAGATATAAAAGCTCTTTGTAAGTTATTTAAATAATAGGTATTTATTATAAGAATAAACAAAATGGGAAAAATATTTGCAACTGAACTCACAGAGACCAATTTTTTCTAATATATGAAGAGCTCCTTGGAATTAATAAACAAAAGAGCAAGCCTGGCAACAAGAAAATAGGTGAAAGATAAGTAGTACACTGAAAAGAAAATACAGATGACTTTCAAGCATATGAAGACACTCTTTCTCACTTATAATAAAAGAAATGCAAATTAAAACTATACTGAGATCCATGTTTTTATCTGTTAAATTGGCAAAGGTCAAAAGATTTGAGAATATAATCTTGGTGCAGACATGAAAAAAGTTTCATTGCTGGTGGTAGTACAGGTCAAAACACCCTTGCATTTTTCCTCACTCGATGCAATCCTTGTAAGACATTTTTAAAATGTAGTACACAAGAGATACTCATTCTAGTATGGGCTGTTAGTCATTTTTAAAAAATTGTTATAGATGTCTGCTTTTATAGAATTTGTTTATATAATAAAGCAATAGGCAGGCAAGTTTAAGACCACAACAGTCTTACTCTACCTGCTGCTCACCTCAGGATACCTTATTGTGCACTTGGTACGTGCTCAGTAGATATCTGTTGAGTGAGTGGGGCCAGGAATGATATTATGGCATGATGAGAATGGAATAAAACAAGTTAAGAAAAACAAATTAAATTTATCTGAAATGCTGAATAAATTGCTTACATAAACACTACACTTTTTCAAGATCAGGACACTGTCACAATGGCAAATTTTTCCTGAAAAATGAGTCAGCCAGCAACAGTTGTATAGCAGTAATACCCCCTAATGAGTCACACACTCAGGAAACCCCTCCCACATTGACTCTGGGAGTGGCCGTGTGATTTGCTTCGGCCCATGGTACAACAAAAAATATGTGGGGCTTGCCTTGACTTGCTCCTCCTGTAATCCCTACAACTGCCTCCAGATGAAGAACCTGCTGAAGAAATATGGCCTTTCACCACCCCCGCCAACAGCCAATACCAATATCCAGATATGAGTAAAGACATCATTGAGCAATTAGCTTCTAGCAGACTGCAGCCACATAAGCCAGCCCAGCCAGAAGCACAAGCAAAGCTTAACTGAGACACCACGAAGTTTGGGGGAGATCTGTTATATAAAACTGATATAAATAGGCATGGGAATAGACTGGTGGTCAAGGAAAATTTTTGCTTTATCTGTTTTTCAAATTTCACAATGAGAATATATGTCTATTTAAACTAAGCTTATAAAAGTATTTTATATCAGGTTGATATTATAGTAAATTCCTACTATGACCTTATGAACATACATAAAACAAAATAATTCAGTCCAAATGGGGACATGAATTTGAGAGATGTTAATATTGCTCAGGAAAAAAAAAAAAAAAAGGATCAGTACAGAGTGCCATGGTGTATTATCACACACAAAAAGTAGTAATATAGGGGATGCTGGAATGGCTCAGCGGGTTAAGAGCTCGCTTTGCAGCCCCGCAGACTAGAGATCAAATCCCGGCTCTGGCCCATGCAGACCCACATGCTGAGCTGGGGAGTGCCCCCAGTTCATTTCTTGCCAGGGCCTATGTGGGAGCCCCCGGCCCAGTTCCTGCCCTGTGCAGCCCTGCGCCCACCTGTGGAGTGAAACTATATGGAAAACTAATGTCAACTATGGAAACTGCTCTGGGGCCTCCCCTTTCTCTCTGTGTCTCTCCTTCTGTCTTTCAAAAACCAATAAAAAAAAAAAAGTAGTAATATACTCATGGTATTTGTCACATCTCAATAATGATTACGGTATTTTCCGGCATATAAGACGACCGGACGTATAAGACGAACCCCTAATTTTACAGTTAAAACATAGGTTTAGGCCTATATTCGCTGTATAAGACTAACCCCCACTTCCGAGGCTGTAGTCTTATACAGCGAATATAGGCCTAAACCTATGTTTTAACTGTAAAATTAGGGGGTCGTCTTATACACCCGGTCATCTTATACGCCGGAAAATACGGTATTATCAAATTCTGGAAGTGTTAAGAGACATGCATCTCATATTGCTTCTCCACTTCTTCTATTTAGGCAGGTAATGGCCTATTAGATGTTCACTCATTTTAATCCTCACATGCTATGAAATAAACATATGCTGAATAATTTTGGGCAAAGTAAATTAACCTCTCCATGACTCATTTCCTCAACTGTAAAATGGGGATAATAGTACCTATTTTATAGAATTGTTATGAGGATTAAATCACTTAGAACAGGGCACATAGTAAGGGCTCAATAAATAGTTTATTACCTCTGTTAGTAAAATTAAAGCCTTTCTACTAACCTGGTTTCTATTTTAAAATCACTAAACATCATCAACCAAAGTGTGATCCATCAAAATTAATTAAAAAATTTTTCTAATGACTTCATGAAAAAAATGAGAAGAAACAGTCACTAAAAAACAAAACAAAACAAAATAAAACCTGGAAATATATGTAGAAAATATATGGTAAAGAGAATTGAAACTCCAGGCAATAATTAATTAATTTGGTTTACATTCCACAATTGTAAATAGGTTTAAAGACCACTGGCTGCAATTTTTATGTTACAAATTAACAAAAGGCAAAAATAAGAAAGGAGCAATAAATCCTACTGTCACCTTTACTGTGACTTCTGGTGCACACACTTTCAACAGAGTCTATCATGTTTAAATAAAAAAAAAAAGGATATACTAAAGGTTTTGGAAAATAAGGCCCTTTCACAGATTACACTTAAACTGATCTATAGCACTGGAAAACAGTAGTCATTCCTGATCAATGGTTTAACACTGCCTTTTTCTTTCTTCAAGGTAATTTTCAGGCCTGGACACTTTCCTGTCTAAATATGTAGACACATCAACAGTTAAAAAAGAAAAATCAGGCCTGGGTGGAGTACTTATAAGAAATTGTCAATTTTTTTTTTAAAAAAGTGTTTTAAACAGGTCATTACAAAGCCTGTAGGCATGTGAGTCAGTGACCAACTCTAAAAAGCCTTATACCACAATGTGCTCATATTTTAGTTTGTCCTATTGTAAGGAATGAATAAATGCTACAAAAATTCAATTTTTCAATTCAAGTCAAACATTTTAAAGAGTGCTTGGCATATACAGAAGTAATGTGACAGATTTGGACATTAGAAGGGTAAAGTAACACTTACACAGTATTACTATGTAGCAAGCTTGTCTAACCAGTGGCCTGCAGGCACCCTGGACAGCTTTGAATGTGGCCCAACACAAATTAGTAAACTTCATTAAAAAGTTATGAGAATGTTTTTGCAATTTTTTTTTTTTTTTTTTTTTTTTTTTTTTTTTTTTTTTTTTTTTTTTTTTTTTTTTTTTTTTTTTTAGCTCATCAGCTATCATGAGTGTTAGTGTATTTTATGTGTGGCCCAAAACAATTCTTTCTCTTCTAATGTGACCCAGAAACGTAAAAAGATTGGGGCACCCCTGCTATATAGTATACCAGACATTTACTGACAATTATAATTATTATTATCCATTGAGGTAGAAATTATTCACCCATTTTACAGAGGAGAAAATTAAGGCTGGCTCACAGAAGTGAAATAACTTGCCCAGTGTTGCTCAGCAGCAGATAGTAGTGTGGAGAGAATTGGAGGATACAGGGAGGAATGTGAGCGCAGTGCCATGTGATGTACACCTACAGGCAAACACAACACTCCGGGTCCTAAGTCCTTTATCATCAATGAGAAAGGGGCTAGGACTATGGGAAGCCAAAGAGATAATCTTTTAGGAATGGGCAAAGGAGTCACAGAAGGCTTTCAAGAGGTTGATATTTAAGTTGTCACTTTAAGGACGAGCAGGATTTATCAACTTCAATGCCAAAGGCTCACCCCCACCCCCCTTATCCCCAATATATTAACCAAAATAAATTACTTACTTGAAATTGAGAAAAACAATTCTGAGAGAAATCTTCCTCAGATATATTATTCCATAGTTTTAAAACAAATAATATGATGACAGTTTAATTTTTAGGTTGCTTTTATGTGGCTTGTCTTGGTTTTTATTCTGAAATGAAATTTAGATTAGTCATTTTCTTGTTCTGAGAAACTAGGAGTATGCCAACATGTTTTAACTTCACATTTTTTCACATATCAACATGTATTCTTATTTACAAAGTATTTCAATTCATCATTTCAAACAAAACCTAATTTAATATATAAATCACTTTGAAGTGTAAATATAGATGGCGAAATAAAATATTTCTTTTAATTCTTGCTATAATTTCTTGATATATGTAATAAATGGAAGAAAAATAGAAAACTCTTATAAACTGTTATATATTACACAAGCATTTCTGAGGTAAACAAGCTTTCTTTTATTTTTTTGGATTATTTGTATAATAAATGCTCTCTCAACCCAAAGAAAATTAAAAAGCTGCCCCCAAGGAAATTAACCTCAAATTTTTAGTATTTCCCGCAACTATCATCTAAAATGAAAATAGAATTGGACAAAAAAGAAAAACCCTCAATTTTCCAATGACAATTATGACCCCTTTTTCTCGGAATTTGCTTTGCTAGGCCTTCTATTCAAATTCTGCTGCAGAAAACAGTCCAGTTTGCCAGTACTAATTAAACAACAAAATATTTTTCATTATAAAATGAAATATTTAAAAAGCTAGAGAACTGGAAGAAACACAGAAGATCCTTTGGAAAACTTAAAAGGAATGACTCCCCCCTAAAAAAAAAAAAAATAAATCACAAAATACCACCCACACACCAAAAGGTTAAATAGACTGTCATCAAGAGGATTTTACTTATAATTTTTTTTTTTTTTTTTTGGCTCAAAAATGCATCCATTTTATGTTTGAACAGTGGAGTTGTTTTTTAATTGCCTAAGACACCTGGTAGTCCTGCCTTATCTGTATCTTACCTGGAAACTATATGCTAACACAATTTTACCCAAAGTTTACTGTACCTTAACTCCCATTATTTCCTCTTATGTAATATCACTACGTGTTTAAAATGGTAGCCAGGTTACAAAGTGACACACATCATACCATATCCTGTATCTTAATAAGTTTCTAAGTATTTCTTTATAATAACTAGGGCCAAAGGCAACAATACCCTTTGAAGCCTATTTAATCCCAACCTAGATAAACTACGAATCATTTTTCACTCATATTTTTATTTGAATAAATTTTCATCTAATCAAAAGCAAGACTAAGGAAAATATGATTATAGCACCAGAGGAATTTAAAAGATCTCCTGATCATTCCTTTTCTTTGGAAAAAATTATACGTACAATATTGCTCCGAAATTCCTCTTGACATAATCTAACCTTTATCGTTCTTTTTTTAAAGGAGATAGCTACAATAATCATAAAGCAAATCTACTATAATTTCTTCTGTGGGGAGATTTTAAGCACCCTTGGACCTTGTAGGCCCTCAAAGATTTCTAAGCTATGTACATGCAATTTTAAAAATAATTCCTGTAAGGTTCTATATGTTCACCTTTCAATTATCATCAATGCCTTCCTCCAATTTTCCCTCAGATATTTGGAGGGCAAGTGTGAGGCAGTGAAAGCTGAAAGTTAATATCCCCAGTTTTCATGACTCCTCCCTATAGCAACCAACTTATGGGGCACTGGAAAAATCCCTGAGCTTACCATCTAGATTTCAGTTTTCTTTACATAAAGTGAGAGGATTTGACCAGAATAGTGTTTCTCAACCTTTTTCACATTGTAAATATTTGTTCAGCACACTGGCCAACAGGAGGGCATTTGAAGACATCAACATAGTGCTTGGTGAAAAAAAAAATTACATTTTCTTTATATAATTATAGAAGAAAAAATTTAAATGAAGTTTGTAATAGTATGAATGAATTTCAAATCCAACCTTTTCCACATAAGGAATGATATTTCGAAATGATAATGCTTCAGTTTTGCAGAACACACATGCGTTATTAGGCAGTCACCTTGCAGCAAGCTAAATGGTACATCAGGTGCTCATCGCTAGGAGGATCCAGTACAGAATACAGAGACTTGGGCCAAGAGCTGGGCCCTACTAGGCTATATCCCTGCTGCCCTGTCCTCTCACCATCAGTGGGCTGCACCTTGCACTGGGTGACATGTTCCTCAGGCACCCAGAATACGAACTCCAATAGTAGCTCCAGGATCTCTTCTCCACAAGAAGCAGCTACATACTCTAGCTGGCTGAAGTAGATTCTAAGAAGCAAGCATTCTCTTTAATGCACTTAAAATATTAAAAGAACCAAGTAATTACTTGTTGCTCATCATGCTGTCTGATTACAAGAACCCCAGAGCCTTCCTTCAGGCCCCACTCCACGAGAGCCACCCTCTAGTAAGGCAATAACATCAACTGGAAGCTATGAATTAGAAGACCTCTAGCAAAACCGAAAATTAAACAGTATTGCGGTAATCATTTCACAACTATTTACAACTACTATGGCCTTATTTTTGTTCTTCCTTACCAATTCCTGCAAGCACAACATACCTTAAAAAATTTAACTTTGAACAGTTATTATATGCATGTGGTAAAAAATATGCAAAAATTACCAAAGAGTACACTATAAAAATTTAGTCTCTGACCTTTGTCCTCTAGGCCACCAGTTCCCTTCACTATTACCAAACTCTCATGTGTTCTTCCAGAAAAATATTATTTATATATAAAATATAATTTATATGTAAATATATATACTATATATATGTATTTAAAACCATGCAAGTGGCAACATATTAATACATGGAGTCATGTATCTTCCTTTTTTTCTCTTAATATATCTTAGACATGGCAACATAGCAACACACATAATGTTGCTTTATTATTTGTAAAGAATTCTGCCTACTATTCTATTGAATAGATATACCATCATATATTCACCCATTCCCTTACTAATTTATGTTTAACTGTTTCTAATCTTTTGCAGTAACAAATAATGAATGCTTCCACAAATATTCTTACATGTCCATTTGACACATATATAAAATATTTTAAAGGATAAAATTCTTGAATGAAATTGCTAGTGTAACATATACATGCATTTTTAATTTTGAAAATGATTTCCAGATTGCTTTCCATACAAAATGAACTTTATATTACCACCAGCAATGTATGAGAATGTCCATTTCCCCTTTCTCTGACCCTCTCCAAATTAACACTATGTAACCAATCTTTCCTAGTTTGACAGGTAATAAATGGTATGCTGTAGCTTTAATTTACATCTTTATTATAAATAAAATTGCACATCATTTCATATGAATGCTCTTTGCTCATTTTATCTATTGGATTATTTTCTAGGAGCTCTTTGTATATTAGAGGAAATCAGTCCTTTGTGGAAAAATGTACAAGATTCACTAGTCTGTTTCTCTTTTAACTTTGATTTTTTTTCTTTATACAGAATTGTATTTGTGTTGTTAAATTCAGCAATCTGGCTTTTCAGTTCTGTTTTACACTTTGAAAGGCCTTCACCATTCCTAGACTATATTAAAATAATTATCTTACTTTTTTGCTCATTTGTTTTCTTCGTAAATCTTTTGACTCATTGGAAGCCAAATTTTTATTTTTCCAGATGACTTAAAGCTGGCTATTTCAAAATTGTTTTAAGTAATTCTTCTTTTCCCTACTGATAGGTAATGATAGCATCCATTATCATATACTAAGTTCTTATATATATGTATTTCAGTCAATTTCTGGTCTCTGCTCTGTTTCATTGCTGTCATGCGCCAAAACTACATTACTTTTCAAAATATTTTAAAGTTAAAACCAGTTTATATACAAATGGTTATAATAAAACCAGAAATTACTGGCTTGCTTTAATATAAGGATCATTATTGCAGTTCCTAAATTGAATTTATATAATCAAGTTCAACACTATCGTCATGCAATTATGCATATTGGTTAATACTTATTTTGGAGCTCAATATGAACCTCAAGCCATTTTTACTATATTTCTGAACCACATGTAAAAAGCCAGTTTTTCCTTAATTTTGTTCATGGTCAGTTTTTATTTTTTTCAAATTATAAAAGCAATACATATTCTTTGTAGAAAAATCTGAAAAATATAAAATACACCTCCCAAAGATAAACAACCTTTATATTTTGGTTTATTTTTTCTGTATATTTAATAAATTATTATTTTGAAAACTGATTTTTTCACATACGATATTGATAGCATTTTACCATATTATTTTATATTCTTCTAAAACAATTTTAATGATAACATAAATTCTACCATATGAATATGCCCAATTTATGTAACCATTTCCCACCTGTTGGGACATTTGGGGTAGTTCTGTGTCATGACTATCATCTGTTGATTAATCCTTGCAACAAATCCTTGTGTCTGAAGCACTACAGTAAGTACTGACTGCATAATGGTGAGCAAAAATGAACACATAACCAGCATTTATGGAGGTTATTGGGAAAAACAGATGTTAATCTCCAACATACACAACATTACAATGATAGCAAGTGTTATGAAGGAGAGTTTATGGAGTTTTGAAAGTCTAAGGCTTCCCTCAGGAAAGAGTAAGTTTCGGTGAAGGAAAAGGAAAAACATTCTAGGCAGAGGGAACAGCAGGTACAAAGGCCTCAATGTGGGAGGGATCATGGCAAGAATAAGGGACTGAAATAAGGCCAATATGGCTGGAATAGAGCAAGGCAAGAAGATCATGGCTCAAACTATGACTAGATAGAAAGGTAGGGGCCAGACTATGCAAGACCTTGCAAGACGTGCAGATGCCATCACTTAAGACATGTCGCTTTGTCCTTATCCTAAATGCAATGGAAAGCTACTAAAGCATATCAAGTGGTAGGGTGATTTAGGTTTGTATTCTGAAAAGATCCCTCTCATTACAGTGTAGAAAACAGATTAGAAGGGAACAGAATGGATTGGGGTAGGCCAAGATTAGGAGGCTACTGTTGCAAATATATCCAAAATGCTAGTAGTTTAGACTAGGGAGGTGATGCATAATGAAAAGAAGTAGATGGATTCAAAAGATAATCAGGTTTTGCCAAAAGATTTATATTCATAGGTTAAAATAGGTTAAAATCCCCCAAACTGGAATTATTGGAACATTTCCAGGATTCAATATGCACTGCTGAGCTGCCCTGCCAAGAGCAGCTTTTTCATTTGTGAATTACCATGTTATCTGTTTCTCTATCAGAATTTTTAAACTTTAAAAGTTCTTTAAAATAACTTATTCCACGCTTCCTACATGAAGCCTTCCCTGACTCCCCTTTTTGCTACCTAAATGGTCGCTGAACATGTCCTTCTTTGAGGCCTGGCTCTTATACACATTTCTATTATACTCCAATCAAACTATGTTTGACTTATGTTTATATGTCTGTCATCTCTACCACATGGTGAGCTTCTGGAGGGTAAAAAGTCATTCATAACGACTGCACCTAAAAAACAGCTCAATATAGTAGGTTCTCATTAAGTGTTCACTGAATGAACAGAATCACATATTACTGGATTCTACTGTGTCCACAGATTTACTGTGTCCTGCTTAAATTAAGCCTCTGATTTACTATTATTTTAAATCAAATATAATACAGAAAGCTAATAAAATTTGCTACTCAGGACTTCAAATACCTACTAAAAAAGTGACTCATTTTGTTTGAGGTAAATCACTAAATCTCAGTAGGGCTCCTGCAAAATCTGGTAATTATATCAAATAGGTTTTATGTAACCTTAAAATCGTTTAAAATGATTTAGGGGGAAAAAAAAAGACTATAAACAAGACTTTTACTAGAGAAATTATCTGTAGTCTGAGTTGTTAATAAATGCTGTTTTCATAATTCTACTCATCTCAAATTTATTTGATAATCCACAAATTTACCATGAAAGGTTATTAAGCAACTACATAAATTTATATAGCATTTCAGAATTATCAATTTCTTACATTGAAACACGAGATTTCACGTTTTACAGTCAGCATCTAGAATAGTCTACAAAAATTTCACTAGCTGGAGAAAGATTTAGGGGATTGGCAGAGTTCCTTACAGTAATCTTAAAGACAAGCAGCTCCCTCTATAGTCTGTTTGGCCTACTTTGTTTAATTACTTGCTTTGTGAACATCTCATTCACACTTTTCTATTTACTCCTACTCTAGATCTCAGCAGGGAAGCTTTCTGAAAGGGTAATTCTGTTTAACCTGGTGCTGAGAAAACTGAGATGTAAGTTCAACACGAAGTGAGTTATATATCAAGCAACTAAACAAGAGTGGACAATGTCCCAGGTACACTTGGATCAGGTCCTCACAATGAAGGCTAAGGGTTTTATTTGAAGTGAATTCCCAAAGCAGTCACACCCATGTTCAAATTTAAGTGAAAAAACACTGTCCTATACTTAACAATTACCTTATTTCCCTCCATTAAAACAAGTTACCAAAATGTTGTTATGTCACTAATACATTATGTCAAAACAATATTCAAGACATAAGAAAAGCAGAAGACATTTTTATTATTATTTTTTAATAATTCCATTACGGTACTCACATGAAGAAAATTTAACTGATTCTCTCAGGAATCAATTTCCTCAGTAAACAAGGGATTAAATCACTCAGGATTTACATTTCAAATTGAATATGCCACTCACTTTCTTTTCATACCTTTTCAAATTTCTGCAACTTAAGATATAATAGCTTTTAAAACTAAGAATTTATTTCTTAAATTATTCAAGATATGCCCTCAAAACACAGGACAATCAGAAGTCAACTGGACTGTTTTCTAAAGCAGAAAAAAATCTGTTCATGCAGTAACAAAAAAAAAAACACTGAACTAGTAAAAATGTAATAAACCAATCAGTTCAGAATTTATAATATAAATCTGCAATGGCCACTTTTTAGGGGGAAAACTGCTCCTGCTATTTTTTAGGATCTCATTTGTAAAGCAAACAGTTAAAAATTATCCCTTCTTCAAACCAAGATAAAAATTTCCAAAATTAATTACTATATATGAAAGACTTAAGATTATGGTACTTTATTAACATAAATTTATCATGTGTTCAACTTTTCAGTCATTTATTTTACTAATTAGTAAATATGTGAAAAGTTTGTACTTTCAAACAGTAAGTCTGTCTTCATTAAAAATTCTAGCATTCATACTTTTACCAAGACAGATTGACCTCTAATTTACATTAATTATTTTCAAGTTTTATTTTATTGGGTGGATTGGAGTAGTTTTCTTTGGTGAGAGAATTCAGAAGCAGGCAACTGTACAGTTTTGTATATATTTAATTAATACTAATTTTATTGTGAGCTTCTGACATGATAAAATTGCTAGCTTGATTTCTGAAAGCTGTAAACTCTATGCCAGTGACTTGAAATTTCTTCACCTGTTGGGGAAACATCGAATTTTTTGTTTAAAACTATGAACTATACTTATAGCAAACTCAATGTGATGATCCTTAATCTGAAGTTTGAGTTTCTCTGTAACAAGTTTTATATTCTCCATGTAGGTACAAAAAGTCTTACTTTTATATTGATTTACATTATACATTTCAGGTATATTAAAAAAAACAGTTTGGGCTTTTGGGAGGGGGGTAATTTCTTTTGGTAATTTCTTTAAAGATGTCCAGGAGGGAGGTAATAAGCATTTATTATCATAGAATAAATAGTTCATGTCTATTTTTTAATACTGAGAAACAAAATACATCATATTCTTTATTTTTTAAAGAATACTTTTTCACATAATAAAATTCTAGCGCACAGTGAAATTTATTTCCACAAACACAACTTTCCTATAAAATAGAGTATGAAAAATCACTCGAATACATATTTAATGACTTGTATCGAGAAGAAAATTATATGCAGAAAAAAGTAGCCCAAATCATACAACCTGTAATACAAAGAAATGCCACAGTATAGCCTATGAGTATGTCGATTTATAATTTGGAAATCTGACTGAACAGAGCTATTATCAATGTCACTATCTTATTGTTTCTCTGCACCTGAAGTATAGTCTATTACAGTGAAATTCCAATTAGAAACAAAGACTGAAGCACTATTTTTAAAAGGGCAGAAAATCCATCCTTCGGAACACTTATTGCCTCTATTTCCCAGCCTCCAAAGTTTCAAGTGTTAATTACACTTTCAATAAATTGTTAACAGCACTCAAATTCCCCATCTTAAAATGTCCGTATAAAAATTTTTTTCACTATTTTAAATTCAATTACTTTACCAAATCTCACTAACAACACTGCAATTTTCAACAAAGAGAATTCACATTAAAAGACAACTGCTTGGAATGGATGCTTGTTTGGAAAACAGCGCTTTCATCGTGGTAGTTCACAGAAAACAGACTGTAGTAACAAGATAAATGGCGATTAGGGCAAGGAGCATCAAGTGGGAAACGCTGTCTAAAACCCCACAGGACAATACATAGCCAGAGTAAGAGCATCCTTTCCTGGAGGCAGCTCCATTATTTCAGGGAGGTAGTTCAAAGCACGTAGAAAAACAAAACGAAAAACACCTTGTTAATTTGGCCGCTATCCTGTGTATATTATAAATCTCCAAGAACTTCTGAGAACGTAGCTTCTGTCACTGCAGTCTCCCCGCCTCGTTCTTGAAAATAATATCTCCTCTTAAATATACGTGTATTTAAAACGCAACTCTGCAACCCAGCACCGGGGCATTTAAAAATGTGTGCGCCGCTCCGTTTAGTACCATCCCACGCGCTTCCTACTTGCACGGACGCACCTTTCCCTGCCAGCTTGCACCCGAGGACGCTGCCCCGTGCC
Organism: Craseonycteris thonglongyai; assembly: GCA_004027555.1. NCBI lineage: Eukaryota > Metazoa > Chordata > Mammalia > Chiroptera > Craseonycteridae > Craseonycteris > Craseonycteris thonglongyai. The sequence goes on along the minus strand of PVKE010010684.1, from coordinate 24,822 downwards.
CAGGCTCCGAGCTGTACACTCTAAGGCGCACCGAGCCACACAGGCACTTGCATCAGCAAGCTCATCTGGCCCCAGGCGCCACGCTCAGCCAGGCTCCGGCAGGGGCAGAGGAGAGCGCTGCTAACGGGCGAGGAGGAGCGACTGACAACGGAGCTGACATCTCCCCCGTGCCGCTTAAAAGCCATTTCCAGAGAGGGGCACTTGGGGGGACGCAGGGGGTGTCCTTGGTCCCACTGGCGGCCGGCCTCCCGGCCAGGCCCCGCAAACCCGCTCGCGCAGGACGTGGCGCGGCCACCTGGCCCAGCCTCCGGGACGGGAGCGGTGGCCGCGGTCGCTCACTCCCCGGCCCGCGCCCCCCGAGCGCGGCTCCCGCAGTGTAAACCCCCGGCGCCAGCCGCCTCCCCGCCCGGGGCGCGCCGCGCTGGCGCGGACCCACATTTCTGCGCCTGTGGTCACGCACCGCAGGACAGGCGGAGCGGGCAGCGGGGAGGGGAGACGCGGCCGCGATTCGCCGGGAGGGCCCGCGGCGTGCGCGCGGCGGGGAGGGCAGCCCCGGCGCCCCGCCGGCTCCCGCTTACCTGCCGGGGTGGCTCCGAAGACTCGCACCACAGGCACCTTCTTGACAGGGGCCTGGGTGAGGGGGGATTGGCCGATGTCCAGCCCCCGCAGCGGGCTGGCCATGTAGTAGTCGGCAGTCACTATCCTCACTGAAAACATGTTCGCTGCTGCCGCCACCACCGCCGCCTCTTCGCGAGCGACCCGGCAGCGGCGGCGGCTCCTACCGCAGCGGCGGCGGCGCCCCCTCCCCTTACACAGAGCAGCAGCCACGGGCGGGGCGCCGTTGGCACTACCGCTGCCACCTTCTCAGGAGCACCCGGCAAGGGGTAACAGCAGAGAGGCCCTCGCGCTTCCGTCTGTGCCGGTGCTGGTGCTGCCACCACTGCCGCCGCCACCGCCGGGAATCACACGGGCTCCTCGGTCCCAGGCTGCAGCTCTTGTTGCCATGATGATGATGTCACGGACGCAACCACTGGGGGAGGGGAGGGGGTTGTGTGTGTGAGTGTGTGTGGCGAAGGGGGGGCTGCACGCCGTTGGGGGAGGGGAAGGGAGGGTGCGGGGCAAGCGCCCGAGCGGGACACCCCGGCCGTGAAGGTGTTCGCCCCCGCCCCCCGGGCACGCAGCGAAGGAGGCGGCTGGCGGAAAGCCCGACCGGCGCTGGGCGCGGGGGAATCGATGGCTCGGCCAGTGGGCACGGCCACCTGGGTGAGGGGCAGCGGAGGGGGCGGCGAAGCGCCGATGTCACAGCTGGACTGAGAGGGGCGTGGGGGCCGCCGGGGCCGCCCCGGAGGCTAGGCAGCACTGGCCGGCGCCGCGGGGCTCGCGCCTGCTTCGCGGGCCGCCATTTCCGATCCCGCAGAGAAGGCGGGGCGGCGGCGGCGGCGGCGGCGGCTTTTTACAAGGTAAGGAAGCCCGCCCGCGGGAGGAGGGGGCAGAGACGCAGATCTCGTGCCGCCGCCCGCCCTCGCGGGAGGGCGGGCGGCGGAACAGGCGGGGCCGGGCGCGGATGCTGCGGGCCCATCGCCGGGGACGCCGAGGCTCCGCGCGTGGCCCCGAGGGGGCGGGAGGGGCGGGGGCGCGCACGTGCGCGCACGCGCGCTGAAGCCCATAAAAGGACCGCCCCTGCGTGCCGCACGCGCGCTGAAGCCCATAAAAGGGCCGCCGCTGCGTGCGCGCGCGCGGTCCTAAGCCCATAAAAGGGCCGCCGCTGCGTGCCGCGCGCTCTGCTGCGCTCCGTCCTCTGCCGCTGCTGTCAGTTGTCGTCCCTGTGCCTGGCCGCCTAATGAGAGTAATTCACGCTCGGCTCTGCTCAGCTTTGTGCAGGCTTGGCAGATCCGGTGCACAGGACTTCCCAGCACGGTGTTTCCCTCCCGCCCCGTTCCGTCCTCTCGCCCTGGTACAGCCTCCCTCGGCTTCCGCCTCGTGCCCGCAGGTTGCGTGCCGGGCGCGCGCGTGCATTTGTAAGCACTTGTCAGCTCCCGGCGACTTCCCCCTCCTCTCCTCGCAAAGGAATGTAGGCTTCAGAGCCTTTCAGAGACATTCTCGGCCAAAGAAAAAGAAAAGCCGGCGAGAGCCACCGCGTTAGATGTGGACTCCCGGTATTGTTCATTCACAGATTGTGCAGGGTTTTATTATCCGAAGGCATAGAAGCAAAGTGGGGTGGGGAAGGACCGTTAGACGAAATAACTTTATTCAAAAAAAGGGGAGTTGGGGGGTGCAGTTGTGAAGTCGGGTGGGGGAGAAAGGTAGTAACAGATGCAGCTGTGTTGGCAATTATATTGGAACCAATGGGTTTTTATCTGACTCGGTCATTAATGTTGGGCGTGACCTTGAACAAATAATTTGGTTTCATGGGGCCTCAGTTTCCTCATCTGTGAAAATGAGAGCGTTTCACTTAAAAATCCATAGGGATGTCTTCCCAACAAAAAGATTTAAACAGAAGGAGGCAGAAACCATGGTTTCAAATTCGAAGTAATGCCACTTGAAGTAGGACTTCTGACAATCGTTTTCAATCAAATTCAAGATCAGTCTTTCGTGTTTATGTGTTATACAGGTGTTAGATTGTCATTTGAAATGGTATGAGAGATTCTCATTTGGAACCATTGTAGTCCTTCAAATGGAAAAATCGAAAGGCTCAAAGGGACAGATCACTGGTAAGAAGCTGTCTATAAATTCGCTAACATAATGCTAATAAGAATTTATGCTCCAAGGGGTTTGAGACTGATTTCCACAGTAAATTAGCCTGCAGGTTTCAGCCTCAGAGCACGATTATAAATATAGATGGCAAGGTTTTTAATAGTATACAGGAAATTGCCTAATAATATTTTTAAGAGGCAAAATCTTTTACATTGATTTAAGTTTTAGAAGGCTATGGAAGTGATTTAAAAAATAGGACTACCACTCTAAAATGTATTTTCTGTTCAAATAAGGCTGAATGTCATGCATAATTCCAGTGATCCTTGTAGCATTCTTGGGCACTAGAGCATCGTTCTGTAATATTTTCGCCCTTACTAAATCACAGTTTTGGGGGTTGGGGCCTAGAAATCTGTATTGTTAGCAACCCCACCCACCACTCTCATGATTCTTAAGTAATATAAACTTGAGAATCCTTCTACTATAATGTAATCAGGTACATTTATAATATTTAAATTATTCTATTCCTAACTAGAAAAAGGCAAAAGCATCAAATTCACGGGTTAGCCATTTCTAGAAAAAAAGTTTCTTTCCTCCTCCTCTTGAATCAACATCATCTGCTTATAAGAAAAGGCAGTTGCAATCACAATTAAAATCCTGCCAGAACTCCAAGGGAGAAACTCTTGAAGAAAAACATTTGCAACATGAAATTGGGATATTGGACATTCCATATATTTGAGTTTAAGTTGATGCTCTGTTGAAAACCTGACAATACTTCCCTAATGAATCACTGTCAAATCGCTTTTAAAACTATATCATAGACTCTCCATTAACTGGAACTCAAGCAACCAGCTCTCTCAAGCAACTGGCACAAAAATCAAGGAAATATACTACATTTATCTGGTATGGCTGCTGGTTAACTGAGAGTCTACTTACATTTACCCAGCATCTACCAATGCTTATGATTGCCTGTCACTGAGGGTCCACTGTGTTTTCTTGAAGGAAGAAAGAGCTGTGGAATTTTGAGTTAGAGAACAAAAATGTTTGACCATCATTTATTAGCTAATGAGTTTGGACAGAGCACTTTATTTTTTGGAGTTTGTTTCCTAATCTATGGAATGAATAGTAATTCCTGTTTTGACTTCTAAGGGATGTTATAAGTCTCAAATGAGATAATTATGTGAAAGTATAAGTAAACTATTGGTATAAAGAAACTTAACTCATTTAAAAACAGTAAAAATCACTTGGAATTGTCTTATCTACATAAAATATGAGAAATGTCAAAATTGAACTCTATACTTAATATCCTTAAAGCATTTTCTTTTTTATTGTTATTGTAGAGTAGCTTCTATTTGCCAGGTGATTTGAGGTATAGTGAATAGCAAGACATCTATGGCTTGCCCTTATGTAGTCTGGCATTTTAGAAATTTATTTTTAGTCATGTCAATTGACATTTTATCATCTGTTCTAGTTCACTGACCAATACTCATCAGTCATACCTTTAGTAAAATCCTGTGCACCTTTCTGTGCCAATACTGTTCAGTCTCTTAGCATTTACCGTACTTAGAGGCAATTTATAATCTAGAACAGAAAGCAATGGCTCCCCTAATTTTTTGGCAGATATAAGATGGCTAGTCAATACTCATCTAACCCCCTTCTAGCTTGCTTTTCTGTACTTTAGAAGCTAGAAAAGGAAAAAACTACAGTTTTCAGACACCCTTGCAGCTGGAACGAGATGAATGTGATGTTCTGGTAAGTGTTTAACAATGGCTGGGAGGAGACAGACCCTGATTTGTAGCATTGGCCAGTTTTCATGGTGTGAATACTCCTAAGCTACCAAAGTGACTTCACTGAATATGGAGTGAGTTAGAGGAGATGCTAATGATTGCTAGCTGGCTTCAGCATATCACAGCGTATGCCTTAGTTTCCAGCAATCGGATGCATATGTTCAAGATGTAGATGTGAGAGTGAGCAACATGGTACCTCAGTTGCACTCAGGGAAATGGGCTTTTCTGGCAAACACTGTGGTGGGGGTGTCTGGTTGTAGGTAGTTGGGTGGGAGTTCTGGCATCCATTTGTAGAGTCAGAGGTTCTGACTGGTAGGTGGTGCTGGGATGGGTTTCCTCTAGAATAGCCCTGTGATATGAGATGAGTGTTTTTAGTTTGGTTTTTCCTGGATGTTGTTTCTAGCTATATATGATCCAAGCCCGCTTCTCTGGTCATCTCAGAGATCTGTGAGCTAAATATTACCCTTTAATTCCTTTCCACTTAAATTAGCTCAGTCATAGCCAGCTACATAATTTGTGGGGTTCAGAGCAAAATGAAAAAATGTAGGACCCTTTGTTCAAAAAGCAGGGAAAAAGTACCATGATATGCACTAAAATACAAAGCTTTTCTGTCTTCTGGTATCTCTCCTTCAACTGGTCATGTCTTTTTATTTGCTTTCTAAAGTAAAGAAAAATTAGAATTTTAAATTATTACAATGAATTTTATCATTCATCTTTATGTTGTGCAGTGCCATTTATAAATGCAAATATAAGAGCATTTAACTCATACATGGCATCACCAAAATTACACAATTCATATTTCATAACTTGTACATGCATCTGTATTTTGTGCTTATCAGGACAAGTGTAAATGCTGCACAAGGCCAACTCAACAGTTTTTATTTCCCTTCTTGATTTGCACACATTCTACCAACCTGAGTAAAGGACTGAAATGAAAAGGAACTGTGAATTGCTCAACCTTTCCCCTTCTTTCTGTGTCATCATTTTTAGTATAAATTATAATGCAAGGAAGTAACACCCACAAGTAAGAAAGGATATGATAAGGGTTTATTGATCACTTATATTTCTTGGGGTGCTGTTTCCTTCTTTCTGCACCTGAAGCAAGTTCTGGTTCGGATAGAAAGCATAGCCTCTTGGAGCTGTCAGCACCTCTACTAAATCAGTCGTAGATGCAACATGCTTGCTTTGTGCTCACTTTGTGACTCTTGAGTTCCTCTACGTCATAGGTCTACCAGAATCCTGTGGTTCTTAGGTATCGTGAAGACTATGCAAATAGGGTAGCAAGGAAGAAAGGACACTCACATTGCCTCCTCTGTTTATGTGTATAATGCATTGTACCACTGAACTTCATTTATAAAACAGATGTTCAAACATAAAAGTGTTAAGATTTTCAAAATGGTGACCACACAGTTGGCATGCTCATGAAGTTGACCCCAAGCTCTGTGTTTCTCAAGGGGGCTTCTCCTGGTATTTTGGGTGAAACAGTTCTTCGTTGTACAGTATATTTAACATCCCTGGCTTCTGGGTACTGTATTGCTACTGTGACTGAAATGGCCCCTTACATTTCTAAATGCCCCCTAAGAGGAGGTACTGCTGTCCCCTGCACTCCTTGAGTGAACTGCACTGTCTTGCAGTTAGGAACCACAAAACTTCCAATAATAATCTACGTTATTGACAGTAAACTTTTCTGAGCTTTAATCCTCATTTTGCATCCTCATTCCAGGGGACAGGAAAGACTATTCTAAGATGTGTGTATGCAGATGAACACTTATATTTCCTTACTTTCTCAGTAAAATGTAATTTTTTCAATCTTAAAGGTTTTAAATGTGTGGTATAAAAAATATGGAAAACCATAAAGAAAATATGGAACACTCAATCCCACCCAGAGACAACCATGATTAACATTTTAGTCCATTTTTTCCCATAAAATTTTTCTAGAAATACATCTTATTACATAGTAGAAATAGTGCCCTGTTTATTCTTATTTTACATTATAGCAGACGCATATCCCATGAAAATTAGAATTCTTCATATTCATTATTTTAATGGATGCAGAATATGCTGTGTTGTGGATGTGTGATAGTTTGTGGTTTTCCTGTTGACCAAAAGCAGAATGTTTTGTGTTTTATAATCTCTCTAAACATTTGCTGCATTTTGGATCCTACCCTTACCTTTTCAAAGAACTTACTTTATTTGACCACAGCAATTCTCAACCCATGCTATATGTCTTCTCTTCAAAGAAGAGAGAATTGTGTGTGATATTCTTTCTGCCTGGTTTGCTCTTCCTCAATCTACTTTTTTTTTCCCCAGTTAATTCACTCTTTAGATTTCAGGTCAAAGTTCACTACCTCAAGGAATCCTTTCTAATGCACACGTATGTCAGGGGTGTCCAAACTTTTGACTTCCCTGGGCTACATTGGAAGAAGAACAATTGTCTTGGGCCACACATAAAATACACTAACACTAATGATAGCTGATGAGCTAAAAAAACAAAAATTGCAAAAAAGTCTCATAATGTTTTAAGAAAATTTATGAATTTGTGTTGGGTCACATTCAAAGCTGTCCTGGGCCGCATGCGGCCACAGGTTGGACAAGTTTGCAATGGTTCTCTGTTACATACTCTAATGTAATGTGTTCCTTTTTTTTTCATAGCACTAGCCTCTGGTTGTAGTAATCCATTCATTTGTGTATTATTTGACTACTTTTTACTTCCTCCCACCCCCCCACCCCCAGACTAGAATACTACATTCATTATCTGGATAAGCGGTGATAATAAGGCTGTTTATAATGCATTTTAAGGCCAATTAGTATGATCTAATTCATATCCCTGACAAGATGGGTTAAAACTTGAGACTGAAATACAATTAGTCCAAAAATACTGGTGTGCCACGCATTATTCTAGGTGCTGAGACTATAGAAGTGAAAACAACATGGGATGCCAGGATGGCTCAGTGGGTTGAGCGTTCGCCTTGCAGCCCTGGGGTCTGAGAATTGAGTCCTGGCCCTGGCCCACGTGGACCCATATGGTGAACTGGGGCGTGCTTCCCATGTGTGGCTCCACACTGACCTTTGTGGAATGAAACTGTGTCGAAAACTAATAATGTGCAACTATGGAAACTGCTGTGGGTCCTCCCGCTTCTCTCTGTCTCTCTCTCTCTCTCTGTCAAAACAATAAAATAAATCTTTAAAAAAGAAGACAACATGATTTCAAACTTCCTGGTGCTTATAGTCTAGTTTGGAAAACTTTTTCTGTAAAGGGACAGATAAATATTTTTGGCTTTTCAGGCCATACTGCTTCTCACAACTACTCAACTTTGCTAATGACACACAAAAGCAATCAACAATCCATAAATGAAAGAGTGTGTCTGGATTCCAATAAAATTTTATTTAAAAAGCAGGCGGGGAAGCCGGGATGGTTCAGTGGGTTGAGCGCTCACTTTGCAGCCCTGGGGACCCAGGATCGAATCCCAGCCCCAGCCCGTGTGGACCCATGTGCTGAGCTGGGGAGTGTCCCCAATTCAGTTCTCATCAGGAACTGAGACCCTGGCCCAGTTCCTGCCCTGTGCAGCCCCGCCCACATGTGGAATGAAACTATGTGGAGAAACCAATGATGTGCAACTATGGAGACTGTTCGGGGCCCTCCCCCTTCTATCTCTGTCTCTGTATCTCTCTGTCAAAACAATAAAAATAAATCTGTAAAAGCAGGCAGGGCACTGGATTTGACCCATGGACTATTGTTTACTGACCTCTGGTCTAGTGGACAAAGCAGCCATTAAACAAGTCATTTAAGATAATGAGTATGTACATCAAAAGAAAAGGACCCAGTACGATAAGGTCACATGGCAGAGCTGTCTAGTCTAGGGAGCAGAATAAAGACTTCCTTAAAGAACATGACTTTAAGATTTAAGGAAGAAGAGAGTTATCTCCATAAAAGTAGGGACAATAGGTTCAATGAAGACCTAAAGCATGGAAAGAGCAAGAATAGAAAAAAAAATAAATCTTAAGCTTAGCGACTGATTGAGAGTGAGAGATGAAATTGTATAAGCATATAGAGGGAAAAGAGAGACTCAGAGTCTGAAAATTCTTCAGCCCCCACTACTTCCTTTGAGGAAGAAATGCCAGCAGGAAAAGACTGAGAAGGAACACTCAATGAGGTACAGTAGTAGCAAGAAGTTTAAGACCTTACAGGCACTCTAGCCTCCTCTTCCACCTGGATGTGCAGGACATGTGGTTTGGGAGATACTGTTCTAAAGGCTATGTATGGGAACCTCAGAGAACTGCTATGCTTTCTGTAGGACAAGATATGTATACATATAGAACGAAGAATAGAGCTGTGGGCTGAGCACAGGGTGAAGGGGAGTAGTAGGGTAGAGAATAAAGAGGTAGTGCAGGAATCAGAAATAAAAGAGATAGGAACACTGCTGTTATACAGTATATATGGTATATAGTAGGTGCTCAATGTTTTTTGATAAATGAATAGAAGGACGACAATTTAAGATCAAAGAATCCAAAAAGGAAAGGGTTTCAATAACAAGCTGGTTAATAGTTGCATGCTTAAAAGAGCTATTGATCAAGGCTAGTTTCTTTGGCTATCTGGGAAAGGATACAGGTGAGTGCTCAGCCACTCTTGATATTCCTAGCGCAAGATAAGCCGGACCTCTAATTCCTAACTCTAGGAAAAGCTGACCTGGTTGTTTTCTTCCCTAAAGATTTCAGTGAGTAGAAACAGAGACTTTCCTGTGTCAGTTACATGCTCAAAATAAAAGTATAAAACTAGAATAAGAGCAAGATTTTTCATACATTGCAGTCATACCAACTCAACTGTTAACTCTTCAGTCACTTATGTTAAATGTGTATTTTACTACTTAATTCGAAACTTTTCTATTATTGTTTTCACATTTTACTAACTTCTTGTTAATATTTATAAACTCCTATATTAGGTACTATGGGTGATTCAAAAAATATAAGAGAGGGCTCAAGTATAATGTAATTGACCAATAAGTTGTACCGGTAAGCTTCTTAACATTAGGAATTGTATTTGACATTTCCTTTTTTTCTTGCACAGTATCAGACATATGGTTGGTACTGCAGAAATACTTACCCCCCTGCCCTCTGCATTGCACCGTTTGTTGACCAAATGGTGTCCATCTAGACATTTCTGTATGACTTGGACAAAACAGGCTGCTTTCTGAGGCAGACAATGACATTCTGAAGGCCTCAGTAACAGTAATTTCAGCTTGTTGAAGGTGGAGGTTCTTTGTGTGAAGGTCAGCTTGTCAGTAACTAGTATACCTCCCGTTTTTGCAAGATTATAAGAAATCTTTGAATGTGTGTGCTTTTACACTTAAAAAAAAAGAAAAAGAACACTGGAGAACTGTACCCAGTGGTTTCACCAGATGTTTGTTTGTGAATCGGAACTGGGGTGATTGAGTTGAAATTTATTTTGAAAGCATTTATTTTCACAAATTTATAAGAGTGAGAACCAAGATTTTTCTTGCCTGAATTAGCAGATAATTTCATTCTCCACTCAGCACAGAGAAGACCTAGCCTTAGGATGAAAATGTGAAGCTGAGGTTCTTGTTAGGTCTGAAAAATGGAGCAAAGATTAGCGGAGTTCCCACAGTTCGGTTCTCTAACTGTCTCTGTCTCTGTCTCTCTCTCTATCTGTCAAAAAGTAAAATAGAAATAACTATGCACTGAAGACAAAAAGATAATTTCTCTCTATAAATGTGAAAAGATAAAAAAAAAAAAAAAAAAAAAAGACTTAAGGGTAACATTACTCATTTTTCTTAAGCTGCTGCTTACTTTTGCATTAGTATGAACTGTTTTTAGACTAAATACTCATAGGGAAGGGGGAAATAATCCCCTTTTGGGAATTTCCAGTCCCCTTTACTAAGCATATCCAAAGTTTTCAAGACTAAATGTATTAAAGACAGTGACACATGCCTTGCAGTCTTCCTCTTTACCTGAACTACTGCCCTCATCCTGAATAAATTCACCCAAGTAGACAGCCCACCTAGCACCAGCCTCAAAGTTCTTTGACATGCTTGTCTCCGGTGATCTTCAGCCACTTGCTTCTTTTGCCACACCCTGAAATTTGTTACACACCCAGTCTGCTTCGCCTTAACCTTGTTAATGCAGATTTCACATACTCTCTCCAGAACTTTTCATCCTAGATCTCTCACTCAGTTACACACAACCATTGTTTCCTGACATCTCATTTCCAGTGCTCAGCCTCTCACCCTCCTCAGATTACTCTGATTTGGGACCTCCAATCCACAGACTTCTCTCTTTTTTCTCCTTATTAGCCTTCTCCTGCCTTCATTTCCTTTGATCTCCTGCTGCATTCTATTTTAAATTACTTTACCACTCTCTTGCCAGGAAGCACATCTCCTTTGCTCTGCTGACATCCTATCCCTCACCTGTCAAAACACAGGCTCTGAGTGCCCACACCCAGATTGCGGAGTGTACCCAGATTGAAAACATAACGCTGCTGTCTAGATTGGCATTTAACACTGTACATCCAGGACCACAAACTTCAGCTACATCACTCTTCATACTATTGGGAAGGGAAGGTTATCTTTACAATGTGTTGGTCTCTGCTATCTGAACCTCATACTCCATGTGCCAAGGTAGAGGGTTATAAGTTCTGCTTTGTATACCTACAATTAATAGTCAACTGAGTTATTCAATTATCATTACCTTCTCTCTGACTCTTATTTAGCTTTTGTGCTTACTGGTCTATTTTACTTTATAGTTTGGGGTCTAGTTCATCCAATAAGGTAAACATCTAATGTTTTTTAAATTAATATTTGATCAGTCAAAAAAGAGCATGTCTCAACTTGATGGAATGAAATGATAACCGAAGGAAAATCACTCCTAGGGATATTTACCCTTTTCAGAGAGGTTTTTGTAAGTAGTCCCTAGTAACTTAGGGCAAGGGGCCTTAGTCTCCGCTCCCTTGAGTCATTTCATTCTTACCTTTCCCAGCTTCCACCCATAATTTCTGGTCCCACAAATTTTCTAAAAATACACCATTCTCCCCTACCCCTTAAAGTAGCAAGGAAAACAATGCTACTTGGGTAGGGAAGAGTGGTGAGTACTGTTTGCATGTAGAGGTTATTTATTGAATGGCAGTATAGCATACTGGTTAAGAGGTTAGGCTCTGTGGTCAAGTTTCCCTACCTACCTGCTCTGTGACTTTGAGCAAATTACTTTCTGTACTTCAATGCATCCACCTATAATACACAAATAATACTGATACCTATCTCACAGTGTTTTCAGGATTGAATTACATATATCAAGTGAGTTAATACCTTAGAACAGATAAGCACCCCATAACTGTAAGCTATTATTCATAATTTAGAGGCAGCTTGTATATTTTCTAAAATACATGTAATCATTAACAAGAAGAGAGTAGTGATGAAAACTAGTAGCTATTAAAATTCCATTGATTGGATGTAAAAAGTAGACTTTCAGAATTGCAGAAGACCCAAGAAGTTGTTTAGACCATTGGTTCTTAACCAGTAATATGCATCAGAATCACTTATGAAGTTTGTAAAGCTATAGTTACGCAGGCCCTCCCTTCTCACATCTACCAAATCAAAATGTCCATAGGCAATTCCACTGCTGTCTTCCTTGCAAAAATCACTGACATTGTTATGCCTTTAGATTTTATTATGAGGAAATTGAGACTTCAAATAAATGGCCTCACTAAGACCCCTTAGAGTATGTGTGATCCTGGTCTTTCTATTTTTCTATGTTGCTTGCTGAGTATATTAATTTTTAAAGACACTAATATGGTAGTTTATCCTCTCAGTAATATCAGGAAGAATTGTATAGGCTTTAAATGTGTACATTATTCACCATTTAATTTAATTCAAAATAACAAAATTTATTTTACATTTTGTGCAGGGGGTTAGTGCACATTTACAATAGAATTTAAAATGAAGTTTGCTGTGCTTTTCATGTGGACATTAGTCTTTGCCACAGTGCTGGCTGCTAATTAGTACAAGGAATCGCTGTGTGTGGCAGAGAGCTATTCAACCCAACCTCAGAGATTGACAGGCTAACAAATGCTTTTTAGGGCAAGGTAGCTGTAGGAATTAAGAGAAATTAAGAGCTCTTCAGAGCTCTCAATAATTAAATGTGCTTTCTTTAATACTTAGAATTTTTTGTTTTACTTTTTTGAAGTTTTCTTTTTAAAACCTGTATAAAATATTTTTGGAATTTTTCCAGTCTGTGAGCAGTTAATTTAGAAAAATCAGTGATAATTAGGTACAGTGTTCTATTATAGCTTTACTATTTGGTGACTAAAACTCTAAAAAATATAGCAAGAACTTTTTCCTGAGTTTTGGTATTTGATATTAGGTAATATATAGCTCTTAAAATATTTTTCTTTATCCATAATATAAAAGAATAAAATGTATATTAGAACTTGAATGTGTATATGCATATGTGTGAAACAAATTAAGGTGGCAGGGCAGAAGCAAGAAAATGGAGCTCAGATTAAATCTGCCTCTCAAAGCAAGTCTATTTACATTTCACTATGTTTGCTATTACAAATTTATTTCTATGTATGTGTTTCTTTGCTAGAAATGGTAATTGGCTGCCAACCCAACTTCTGATTCTTAGGCAACTCCATTTTACCAACAAACCACTCGTTTTTATTTGGTAAATGCTATGTACAAGCCCTAAAGAAGTCTACCATCTCAGTTCCCCATCAAACTATTATTAAACCACTGTTGCTTCTACTGTGTCTTTGCCTGATTTCATCCATACCCTTCTCTCGGCACTTCATCTCAGGTTCAACTTTTGGATCTTTTTACTTGATGCTTGTGTTCGGCTTCCTACCATTTGACTCTCTGCTGAACCTGATCATCTTAGTTTAGATCAGCAGTGTCCAATCTTTTGGCTTCCCTGGGCCGCATTGGAAGAAGCATTGTCTTGGGCCACACAAAAAGTATACTAACAATAGCTGATGCGCTTAAAAAAAAAAAGGGTTGTAAAAAGAATCTCATAATGTTTTAAGAATTTGTGTTGGGCCTCAGTCAAAACTATCCTGGGCCACAGGTTGGGCATGCCTGGTTTAGACTCACTTTTCAGTCTCAACCAACATTTAGTCTTCTTGATACTAGCAGTTTAGGAATTCCTAGCACAGCCACTGGCTGCTACCTCAAGGCAACCAGCCCCAAACACTAACCCCACATGGTAAACATCCATTTATTTATCTAACAGATTTTATTCATCACTACTATGTGTAAGGCACAAAACTTATGGAAATACAGAGGGTTAATTAGTGACAGAAATCTCCTCAAGGCTCTTAAAATCTGGAGGGACAAATAATACAAATATATAATGATAAGGTGGTATGTATTTAACCCTTATAAAGTATGTATACAAACGAGACATTAATTAACAAAAACTTTAAATAGAAAGATTCTTAACCCGGAGTTAAGGGGTATGGCATACAAGGGAATTGACCAATAAGAACCTGGGGTGGTAGATCATAGGTCTTAAAAAATTGACAGATGTTAACTAGACTTTGTAGATTAAGATATACACCATGAAAGAAAGGCATTTCAAGAAGTGGAACTAAACCAACAAGAGCAGAAAAAGTAAGTTATGTTAAAGAAAACTTACTCATTTAGATTGGTTAACAATGAAAGCCTAGTAAAATTGATTGGAACCAGGTCATGGAAGGCTTTGAATACTGAGGAGTTTAGAGTTGGCAAACATGTATTGGGGAGTCAGAAGGTTTTAAGCAGGAAGTGATTTAGCAGTGGTATACAGTAAGCATTTGGTAGTAAGGAGATAGGCAGAAATTTCAGACCAGTAAATCAGGAGACATTTAATACAGTATAGGCATCCCTTGTTTCATTGTGCTTCACTTTATTGTGCTTCACCCATGGTACATTTTTTACAAATTGAAGGCAGGACCCTCCACCAGCAAAAAGATTAATACTTGCTTTATTGTGACACTTACTTTACTGTGGTGATCTGGAACCAAACCCGCAATATCTTTGAGGTATATCTGTAATCTAAAGTAAGGAGGGCCTGGAGATAAAACTTTATTCATTTTATTAAATGTCTGTTATGAGCTAGGTGCTGGTGGTAAAATGAGGACTAGGTCCTTGTCATGAGGGAATTTTCATCCTAGTGAGATAGTAACCTCTTAAAGGCTCGTAGAAAGGTCTCTGTGCAAAATTTTGGGACCATTTCTGACCCTTGCCAGTTACTAAGGAACTAGGTCCTCATTTAACAATGGGATGTATTTCTACCTTCTAAAACTGCTTTTCCATTTTCTGAGTCTAAGGCAAAAGGATCTCAACCACTTGTATGTAAAGAAAAGCAATTTATTACTTAAAACAAGATAAGACAGTAACACTACACCAGATAAGGCAAAGGAGAAAATGGCATGTGTTTTAAAGAGATAACTGAAGATGATATGGAGAATGAATTGGAGGTTAGATTAGGAGTAAGACAACCAGTTAAGTGGTTATTGTAGTAATCGACCCAATTGATTATGAGGCCCCAAACTAGAAGAGCACAAAAGAAGAGGAGTCCTTGGTGGCTACTTCTGCCATAATCCTTTCTATCACTTCTCTCTGGCACAAGCAGGGGATGGATAGGGGACCCTCATTTGAAATTGAGTCTTGAACAGAGGGACTCAAGAACACAAGAAACACTGTTGACTTCCTCAGATGTAGTGGTAGGGCTCCTGCTGTCAAGCTAGTCTCTTTTCTGGTTCCTTTCTTATTTGGAGCATAGCTTATCAGCCTTCCCATGGACTCTGTGAGCTCCTTTATAACTTCTTGTTTTTACTTCAGGTAGCCCAAATTGGTTCCTAGGGTTTACAATAAAAGAAAAAACAAATCCTAATTGACCCTGTATGTGATGTTTAAGGCACCTGTGGACAACCAGCCTGTGGAGGCAGTGGGAAATATGAAACTAGGATGGTGGCTCTCAAAATGATGTATCAGCATCACCTGAGAATTTGTTAAAAATGAAAGTTCTCAGGCCCCACCTCAGATTTACTGACTATGGAACTCAAGGAATGAGCCCTGGCAATCTGAGTATTAGTAAGCCCTCTGTAATGCATACTATAGTCTGAGAACTAACTGAACCAGAAGCTTAGAAAGGAGATTGAGGGTAGAAATAAAGGTGTGCAAGTTAAATGGATGATGGTTGCTGTTGAGAGATTGAAAAAGTTCTCAGAAGAATGGAGGAGAGAAGCTGAGCTTTTCAAGTAGACGACACAAACAAGCTGAGATAAGTGCAGTCCAAGTAGGAAGGAGAGATTTAACCAAGGTGTCAGGTGTTCTACAGTATCAGATGCCATACAGAACCCAAGGTGGACGAGGACAGAGCCAAAGCTGTATGACTGACCATTAGGAGGTTTTGGGTGTCATCTAAGAGAGAAGTGGTACAGATAACAAGAATAGGTGGTGAGAGAACAAAAACCAAAAAAAAAATAAAGGAAACCTGTAGCAGTTCAGGAGTGCAAGAAAGGAAGTTGGGATAATAAGGCCAAGAAGAGATTTTTCAGGTTAGATGTTTCAGCCAGCTTTTTTTGGTATAACATTCTGAAACACTGTGGCTTAAAACAGTAATGATTGTTATAGTTCACATGTCTGAGGGTTGGCTGAGTTCAGCTGGGCTTGCTTGTGCATGTGCACGAGCTTCAGTCTAGGCTAGACCCTGTTTACTTACCTGTCATCCTCCTCCTGGGACTATCTGCCTTCCCTGGGCATACCTTTCTCGTATCGTGGAGATGGAAGAAGAGTTTTATGAGGACAAGCAGAAATATACAAGGCCTAGACTCCAAATCTACACTCTGGCACTTCTGCCTCATTCTATTGGCCAAAGCCTGTTATGTGGCCAAGCCCAGATGCAAGATTGAGGAAACAACTCACTGCCTTAGAGAAATTGCAGAGTGACATGACAAAGGGCATGAGTTCATGGAGAAGTGAAGAATTGGAACCATTAATAGCATAGTAGGGATAACCTGAGCATGCTTGAAAGTAGAAGGGAAGGAATATATAGAATGAAGAAAAAAATGAAGTAAGGAGAAAGATTAAAACCATCATCCCTCAGAGAACCTTTGAAAAAAGGAACACTTTTTTTTTAAGGCTTACTGGTATTTTTTTGTTTTGAAATAAGAGAAAGAAGAGGGGGAGGGACCCAGAGCAGTCTCCATAGTTGTACTCCATTAGTTGTGACATGGTTTCATTCCATACAGGTGGATGTGGGACCATGCAGGTCAGAAACTGAACCAGGGGACCCCCTGCATGGGAGGCGAGAACCTTCCCTGCCATCCTGGCAGTTACCAGTTGTCCCGCACAGTTCAGCACAAGGGTTTGCACAGGCCAGGGCCAGGATTTGCTCCCTGGACTTCGCAGTTGCAAGGCAATTGCTCAATCTACTGAGCTATCCCAGCATCCCCAGGAAGGGTACCTTTAAGAATAGAAAGGGGAAATGATTGAATTAGATTTAGCAGATTAAAATACAACATGCTCAGTAAAATTAGAATTTCAGGTAAACAAGTTTTTAGCATTAAGTATGTTCTATACAACATTTGTTAGGCTCTCAGTACATAGTTTGGTATGTTTTTATTTTAAATGCAATTTCAATATTTCTATAATGCAATATTTAGGACATACTAGTACAAAAATATGATTCCTTATTTATTTGAAATTCAAATTTAACTGGGCATCCTGTATTTTATCTGGCAACCCTACTTTAGATGAATTTTAGATAAATCCATGGGAAGATAATCAACAAAGGGATAGATGGGTATATTCAGGGATTTCGTTCTGGAAGAGGTTTGTAACAGCTGCTATGGATTTGTGAAGTGCCAGTGAAAAGGTTGCTGAGCAGTAGTGAAGGCCCACTTAACAACAGGCAGCATGAATTTTTCTTGGACAAATCAGCATTAATGTTTCACTGCTGAGAAGGAGCAGTGGTAACAGAGATTGCTGGTGCAGGCAACACCTTGGTTTGACTTCAGCAAGAGAGGCGTGGGCAGGAGTTTGGGGCATAATTGAAATGACAAGGGGTCCAGGTTGTACAGGGAAGCAGGTGAAACCTGAGGGTGAATTGAGAGGCAGATGGTCAACAATGAATCAGAGAGGTGGAAGTTCACAGAGAAGAAATAGAATTCACAATCTTAGAAGAACAGCTCTCTGTGGTAATGGGATTAAAAATCCAATTTCATATTACACAACTGGAGCTAAATTAAAAGCAAGAGCTCTAGAGACAAAGTACCTGGTTTTAAGTGATATAAACCATATGAAGTATCAAGAACAGTATTCTGGTACACAGTAAGCCCTCAAATGTCTGCTATGTTTTATTTTTTTAAATACCACTTACATGGATCTATAATCAATAAGTGAGGGTGCTTTAGAGAATATTATTTTAAAGACAACTGGCAAGTATACAATTGTGTTTTTTGCCTTAGCTAACAAATGCTATGTTTAGTAAATATACTTGTATACACAATTAGCTACCTGTTGAAATTGGAGCTCACATAATCTTTACCATTTAAGATTATTTTCTTTACTGTTATTATGAGAAAATAATTAGCATGCTCAAGTCATATCTCTCTCTTCATTTCCCCCTAGGTGACCGTGCTTTGGGATTTTCATAGTGAGTAATTCCTCTGGGTCCTGCCACCCAGCAAGTTAAAGAGGACAAGATTCCTCCCCGGGCATTATGGTTCTGGGAGTGTGAGCAGCTTGTTTTCATAAGAGCTGTCCCCTGGCCTGGGCTACTGTGAGGAGCTGTTGTGTTGGTGGTTGTGTTGTTTTTAGTTATTTCTTCCATCTTACACAATTATTTGTAAAAAAGACTTTTAAAAAGTGAATATTTTAGAGGGATGTTTTCCTTATACAAAGAAAAATTAAAACTGTTTTAAAGTAATTGCTTGTGTCTTATAATTTTCTCTTTTGAAATCAATGAAAGTATTGATACTGTCTGGAAAGAAAATAGTCAAGGAAATGGCTTTGCTTTTAATGTTTTAAAATGAAGTCATATTATTCTCTGTTTGAATGGAGCCTTCTAAGGAATTATTACAGTCTCATGCACAATCGACTTAAATGCATTCTTTATCTTTAAAAGGAAGCAGAATAGGATCATTGAGTAAATCACATGTGTTCACAGTCTTGTCTGGTGTAATCATATACTACACAAACACATTATTCTCTAGTCAGGAGGGTAAGGGGACATTTGAAGCAGGATTTGCCCTTGCGGAGACCTTTTTTTGTTTAAATAGTGCAGCGAAAGACCACACAGAAGAAGATAACAGAAAATATCTTTCATGCCTTCCTCCACCTTTACGCTTTCTCATTCTCCTTTGTTCTCTAAGGACATCTGTTGTAATGATTATTCTGTAAAACTCATAGGTACATAGCAGAAGGCATATCATATTTCACTTATTTTGTGTACTGTAATTATTGCTGTCTTTTATATCATGCCATTGTAGGTTTTTAAAATATTTGTTTATGAATGATATGAAAGGATATTGTAGAAAATTTATTAGTTAACTGTAGATATCTAAAGAGTGTATGTTTTAACATTTTTAAATGTTAATAAATTTAATCTATTAAATTTAATAAAATTATACCAGGAATTCTAATAGACTTTTAATAAGATACATCTTAAAAAAGATGAATTTAACTTTCCTTTTTATATTAATTGCAATGGATTTTTAAAAATAATACAGGCATTTGGAAGCCATTCTTATTATGAACAATAGTATATGACTTTAGAGGTTTCAGAATAGGTCTATTATTTCAAATGTCTTGAACATTTTGATAGCTGGTTTGCTGTTTATATTATAGATGCAATTCAATATTCATCTCTTTACTTCTTATTAGGGGTTCTTATATTGTCTCCCAATTTTGCCTTAGGTTGATCTTTCAGGATTTTTGAAATTTATATTTGAAGGGTATTTCTTTATCCTTTTTATTATGAGAAATTTCAAACATATACCTAAGTAGGGCAAATATTATAGTATGATGAACCCCCAGGTTATGTTTGCACTTTAAGTGATATGTTAGTACAGGTACTACGTTTTTCAGCACAGCAGGTGTTTAGGAACTCAAAAAACACTTGTGCCTTAATGCACACTTGAACAAATTTGTAAACCAAAATTTTTTAAAATAGCCAATAATTTCCTAATGTATGACAGACTAATTTAAATATTTGTTGGTGGTCAGCCAATTTTTGGACCTATAAATGTGTTTCTCATAGAGATAGTCTTAAAATGGCTATGAGCTCTTTTTTTCAGGCCAACTCTTGGTAAATTATTTAATTCGCACTTAGGGAAACACACACACCATTTTTTACATCATTTTAATGGAAAAAAAAATGCTTTTTTTGCAATTGCAATGCAAGGGAACCTCCACCAATGATTTTCCTTGCAACTAAGTATGGGAGATAAGAGAGAGGGGAGTCAAGCTCTCCTATAATGGAGATTTATGTCTAGAATGGGTCCTTTCAGCAAAACTAGTAGGAATTCAGAAAGACAGCAGGATGGTGTAGCGGGTGGGTGGGTGGAAGTACACTCTGTACATACCATTCTGAAATTATTTACCATTTCCTCTGCTGGTGGAGTTTGGTTTTGTCCTTTCTTATAACAAGGCCTAATTATATAAAAAAATTAGAAAGAGAAAAGAAACCTTTCTTTATAAAGCAAATACTCCATATTGTATCGAAAGTTTACATTTACAGACTTTTGAAAAGTGGGCTTTGATTATTTTCTTCTTTGAGTAAGTCTCTGGCATAGGGGGGGAATTATTTTCATTGGCTGAGATATGCCTAAGACAACAAGAGAGCATCCCTGACTATTAAAACATAAAATTGGAATATAAACATAGGTACTGACCTGCCAACCAGCTAAATCAGGTTGTCAAAATAATGTTTATAGTGAACCTATAATAGTATTAACTGTTTGGAGTATCTGGGAATAACATGGAAGCATGAAGATGAAGATGGGCTCCAGTGCTCTTGTCATGCCAATCTATGCTCTCACTCTTCCAAATTGACCTTAAACTTCTACTTGTCCAACATCCTTCTCTAAATAGAACTTGGAGCCACAGAACTTTGCTAACCAACTACAGTACTCATTTTGTACACATACCGTATTTTTACATGTATAAGATGATACTTCTGTCTAAAATTGATAGATCAAAAATTGGGGGACATTTTCTACATAGAAATAACCCATGTATTGATTCTTAATGTTGGGTTAGAAAAGTAGAAGTTGTTTTATACTACTGGGCATCTTATACATGGAAACATATGAATATATATATATTGGAGTCTTCAGATGCTACTGTGACATGGCTATTATCCTGTCAGCTTACATAGGCTCCAATCTCTCTCTCTCTCTCTCTCTCTCTCTCTCTCTCTCTCTCTCTCTCTCTCTCTCTCTCTCTCTCACACACACACACACACACAGAATGTGTTTGCTTGTGAGTGACTTGATTGCAGGCCCCCAAAGCTAGCTAGCTACATTTTCCAGAGGGAGTAATGCCAGTACCCTTAGTTACAAAGAGAACCAAGCATATTTTGTGATGAGTCACAGCTTCATCACCAACCCATGCCCCCATTAGATAAAGAGAGGCCTATTGTGTGGTAAGTACTGCCCTAACAAGGTTCTTTCCATATGTTACTCTATATGTGACTATTAATCCTCACAGTCTTCCTGAGAAAAGGGAGTAATGTTCTCATTTTATAGTTGAGGAAATTTCCCAAGAACTAGTGATGAAGCTAGTGGATGATAAAACTAGATTGAAACCTGCCATGGGGGAAATGAACCATAGATCCCTTGTTTGAACCTGCCCACCAAACTAGCTAAGGGAAAGAAACCCAAAAGCCCTCTCTGCAGTTAGGTTTACATTCACCAGTAAGTCCAGGGTAAGCATGCCCCTCCCAGCCCTTTTGAAGTCTCAGGTGAGTTTCCTGCAGCTTTCACAAGACTCCTGCAGCTAGAAACCCAATCACCTCTGAGGCTCTGACCCACATGAGAAAACTCTTTGAGCTTGATTGATAATCAAGACACTGCTCCAGAAGAATTCTTCAAATCTAAAGTCCTTCCCTGCCTTCTGGTGGTGCTGAAAGTACCAGAGGACAAGTTCCCCTGCCAACCAGTGTAACTTGGAAGAGCCAGCATGAGATAGTAGGTCAAGAAGAATAGAAATAAAACCCAAGGAACTGAAGTTGTCAGGTGGTCCCACAAAGGCACTTCTAGGCCCACAGAAGTTTCTTCTGCATCAATAACTTCTTCAGTACTTCAAAGATAGCTACTTCTAGATCACTGAACTTCTCACCCGCTGATGAAAGAGAGTCCAAAATTACGAAATTCAGGCTCAGAATAGCTTAGGATAGTTCTCAAAGCATGTTCCTGGGACCAGCAGAGTTAGCACTACCCAGTGAATTTGATAAAAATGCAAATGATTGGGCCCCAGCACAGACCTAGTGAATCAAAAGTGGGGTTCCAGTATCTGTTTCAACGTGCCCTCCAGGTGATCTTGATACACACTAAAGTTTGAAAACCACTGGCCTAGGATTATGAAGGATTATCCCAGATCCTCCACCTTAACCTGGAATTAAGCTGCAACAGCTTTCTGGGGGTAGATGCTGCCCTCCCCCTCTCCTACCCTTCAACACCCTTCTCCCAACTCTAGTTGCTGTGGTTATAGTTAGGTGATTCTCCAACTAAGACTACTGCCTCATTGCTCATTTTCTTCCTTGAAAACTCCTAGGAAAATTTTGTGCAGAGAGCAGATGATCAGTAATGATTGAATTGAAATTTTAAAATTAATTGTTCATGATAAGGGAATTGGAAATAAATGTCTATTAATAGAGATTAGATTAAAAACAAATTCTATGGGTATTGGGACCAATTCTATGGTGACTATATTCTCATTGCCTAATACAGTATAAGTATTCAGTATTCATTAAAAAGGTGTTTTCTCGTAGAATCCTACTCCTATAAAAACCTGAAAGTCAATGTTTATAGCACATTTATTCATAATTGTCAAAAACTGGAAACATCCCAAATATCCTTCTACCTGGTAAATGGATCAGGCTAGGACTGCATTTGGGGAAGAAATTAAGAGGACCTCATTTTATGTTACTGTTTGAATACTTATTTATAAGAATTTATTAAGAAATAATCATTTTAGGGCTAGGGAGATAAACATACAAAATGTCAATAGTAGTTATCTCTGGTTGGTGGGATGATGAGTGATTTTTTTTCCTTTGTTCTTTGTCATTTCTAATTTTTCTATATAAACAAGTTAGGCTTTTGTAACTTGAAAAAAAGGTTATTAAAACATGGTGAGGGGAGAGCCAGGAAGTGTATTGACTCATAAAATATTTATACAAATTAGAAATGTAGAAGTTATTAAAATATGTTTTTAAAGTTTCACTGGAAACTGAATTTGGGTACTTCCTCTAGCATAGCACTTCTCAAACTTACGTAATGTCCACACAGTCACCTACAGAGCTTGTAGGGATGCAGATTCTGATCTCAAGGATCTGCATGTCTAACAAGCCCCTGGTCCACACTTCACTTCCAGTATCAGGTTCTACAACTACACTGCCAAAAAAGCAGCCACTTAACTAGTCACATGTGGCTAGTAAGTACTTGAAATGTGACTAGTCCAAATTGAGACGTAGAAGTGTAAAATACACACTGGAGTCTGAAGACTCACACACAAAAAGAATGTTAAATGTCTTCACAATTGTTTTATAATAACTACATGTTGAAATGATATTTTTGGACAAATAGTGTTAAGTAAAATATATTGTTAAAATTAATATCACCTGGTCCTTTTTACTGTTTTAATGTGGCTACCAGAAAAATGTAAGTTACATTTGTGGTGTATATTTTTGGCTTGTATTATATTTTTATTGGACAGCACTAATCTGGAATAACTATTAACAGGATTTTACTTCAGTCTGGGTCTTAAATTACCCAGGAAAAGGAAAAGGATTAACAGCCCATTAATGACCAAACTGGCAACTTTTGTATATTCACATAAACATTCCTAGTTCTCAAAATCCATAGGTGGCACTTGAAACAAATAAAAATCATAGAATTTAGATCAGGAAAGAAACTTTGAGATTATCAAATTCAAACTTCTCATCTTCTGGAATTGTTATCAATTTGACGAAGATGTGTTTGGTACTTAATATCTGTAAGTAATGATAAGTAAGTGAGTAAGGGGAAGTGCCCACCCCCAGGAGCCTGCAGTGGCTGTCATAGCACCCCATGAGGCATGCTGACAGAGTGCTCTCAGATACAGAGGCCGAGGCCAGCACAGCCTCAACCTAAACAGTGGGCTTCTTTGGGCTGGCCCCGATTCCCCAGGTTTTACAATTTGGGGTTGATATTGATTATGCAAATAAGGCCTTAGGAGAAACTGTTTATTTAAATAATCAATGTCAGGCATGCTGTCCTTTCTTACACAAAATGGATTCACTACTGTCAGAAAGCAAAGAAATTAGATCTGAGAAACTGAAAGTCTGAATGTGGACCATGAGAGCAGAATGAAATTTTGAGTATAGCAGTAGCAGTCAGCTCTCAATTATATGTGCAAATGAAGGGCAAGAATCGCTGAGATGATTAAAAGCTATGAATAAAACAAAAAGTTCATTTTAGCGATTATTTTTTTAAAGTATCAGGAATATCTTATACCAGAGGCATTATGACTGAAATTTGATTTTATTTGAGTTATATTTCCTTACTATGACAGAATGAAAAGACAAATTTAGAATAAACAAGAAAGCATTTCAGTGAATTATGGTAATTCTTGTGACTTCAAGAAGTAGTGTGGGCTGAAATATAAGTAACCCTTTAAAAATTCTTTTGTTTAAAATCTAGGTCCTCCCTGTGTCTCAACTGTGTAGAATGTAGAATGAAAGGAATCCAGGTTGCTTTGCTATGCATTCTTAACCTGTTGAGAAACAACTTCAGAGGACAAGCCTCCCTCATTACCTGCACAGACCCAGAGGCTGAGTTGAATCCAACCTGAACATTTATATTATTCATTTTCAACCAATATTTATTAAATTGCCCATCTGGAAAAAATCAAACCTACCTGGATGGCTGGACCGGCCTTGCCCAAGAGTGAAAAACTGCCTAAAGCCATTCAAAACTAAACGTGAACTAAGCAGAATAAATAACTCTGCCTAAGAATTGTAACTGCTTTCCTCTCTGTCTTTAAGAATAAATGGAACAACATTTTAGAACCTTAAATATTTGCTAGGAACCAGTGAATTAGTTTGTTTAATTTTGTATCATTCATACCAAAAAGTAGCCTGTGTTTGAGTC
>PVKE010010683.1:0-32387 GCA_004027555.1 Craseonycteris thonglongyai | reverse complement strand
TTTAAAAAGTTAAAACAAGGGCAAAGGCTGAGGGAAAATGTAACTTACTAAAGTTATATCATAGAACTAGAAAATATGAGTAATCCCAATATCACTAAAGTAATTGAATTAGAACTCAAAAGCTTCTCAAAAAGAGCATTCCAGTCACAAATGATCTAATTGCCTATACCCCCCAAGATCTGTCAGCATCTTCTCATCCAGCTCACATTCCTAAGATTCTGATGCAGATGAGTACAAGGGGTATGTGCTCTGACCTACATAATGTACATGCACAACAATGTTCAAGGCAGAATTATTTAAAATAGTCCAAAGCTGGAACATTGTATGCATTTATTAACAATCAAATGGGTTAAAAACAACTCTAACTTGTAAATACAGCATAGCAAATAAAAACAAAAACAATTATATTATGTAACAACTTGAATTAAATTCATTAATGAGAAGCAGAAAATAATGAATGCAATATTTTATTCATAATTTATTCATACAAAGTTCAAATATAGGGCAATCTTTTAGGAATGCAAACGTAGGAAGCAAAAATTTAAGTAAGGGCATTTATAGCACAAGAGCTCTAACAGTGAGGGATGGTGTTGTGCTTAGGGAGGGGCACATAGAGAGGTGGTCTTCTGAGGTGCTGGCAATCTTCTGGGTAGCTTTGAATACGTTTCTTAGGTTGTTACATTTTAGAAAGTTTACTTATTAAACTGCATGTATTTTATTCATTTGTCTGTATGTAACAGTTTAAAATAAAGAAAAGTTATTAAGCTCAAAAAAGTCTACTCTATATTATTTCAATTTAAGGAACTCAAATGATAACCTTTCCAAAAATCAAGCCATCTTTCAGAAAATCTATCATCAATCAGTTGAATAGAGAAGTTAGCGTTCTGATGAATTTGTACTTCTGGCTACCAAATCAGATCAGAACTGATTGATTTTCACTTACTTTCTATAGGTACAGCCAAGGAGCAAGGTATTTGATGGCTGTGCTTTAAAGAGGCCAATGACAGGTCATCTAGCAGGAGTCACTACTCTTCCCATTAGCTCTTGAGTTCTCTTCATGAGAAGAGATTTCTTATCATCACTCTTTCCCAATCAGGTGATTATATCTAAAAGAGGGTCAACGTATGAGCTTTCCTCTGTCATTTACAAATCTGATTCTAGTTGCAGCTGCAAATTTTAGGTTTAATCCACATGGGTATGGTGCCTCCTCACCTGGACAAATGACAAAAATACTTGACCTGGAATTGCTCAAGGTGTAAGAGCAAATTGTACAAGAGAGCAAACTGATTTCTGAGTTTAAAAGTTCAGTGTAATTATTACTGTTACTGTTGTAAATTGAAACTCAAAAAGGTCTACTAGGTTGCCTAAGGTCACAGGGCCAGTGAATGGAAAAGATGTCTGAATTTCAGTCACCTGATATTTTCCTTTTCATATTCCCTAAACTTCCCTGTATCCAAATTTAGAGATGCTAAAGCTCATAACTGTCTATTTTTCCCTTCTGATTTCAAACTACACACTTGAGTTACTTAGTCCTATATATCTGCATCTGAATTACACAGAGTGAGTTCTTTCAAGGGTCAGAGTCCTCAATGGAGGGGAAAAACAAACAAAATACATTTTATATCCATTCCCTCCTGATAATGTTAAGTGTTTGCACAAACTACTAGTCAAGAATAACCAGGGGAAACCAGGATAGCTCAGTGGGTTAAGCCCCAGCCCATGTAGACCCATATGCTGAACTGGGGTGTGCTTCCCATGTGGGAGGCCCCCACTTCAGTTCTCACCTCCCACCCCCCACCCCTGGTTCAGCCCCTGGCTCAAGGGGCACACTTCCCATGCAGGAGGCCTCCAGCCCGGTTCCTATCTTGTGTGCCCCCCCAACACTCCACCCGCCCACCTGTGGAACAAAACCATGTGGAAACCATTTAGAATTTGTACTTCTGGCTACCAAGTCAGATCAGGACTGACTGACTTTCACTTACTTTCTATAGATGCAGCCAAAGAGCAAGGTATTTGATGGCTGTGCTTTAAAGAGGCCAATGGGGGAAGCCGGGATGGCTCAGTGGGTTAAGGGCTCACTTTGCAGCGCCGGGGACCGAGGATCGAATCCCGGTCCCAGCCCGTGTGGAACCACATGCCGAACTAGGAGCTCCCCCAGTTCAGTTTCTATCCCTCTCTCTCTCTCTCTCTCTCTCTCTCTCTCTGTCAAAAATAAATAAATAAAATAAAATACATTAAAGAGGCCAATGACCATGTGCTTTAAAGAGGCCATGTGGAAAACTAATAATGTACCACTATGGAGACTGCTCTAGGCCCTCCCCCTTCCCTCTGTCTCTTTCTATCTCTGTCAAAAACAATAAAATAAATCTTTATTAAAAAAGAAAGAAAGAATAACCAATTTAATTTCTCACTATTGGATTATCACTTTCTAAGTATTTCTGACAGTTAAATATCCTGAATATTAAAAACAACCAGGCTTATTACAACCCCTGATCAGGTAATTTGAAAAAAATTATAATTGTAAAAATTGTGACTGAAATTTTTTCATGGCATGTGTGTTGTGTATGTATGCGCACACCCACTGTCATTCCTATAAGTGACCGCCAGCTTCCTGGAAAATGAAAATAGTAATTTTAGTGATTGCAGTATTTCAAAACAGCAGCCCATACAGCCTACATCCTCCTCCTCTCCACAGCAGCAGGGTATGTATTTTGCACAGTTGGACAAACCACTTAGGTCCCCAAATGCAGAGAACAGTGCTCCTCTCTCCCGGTGAATCATGCATGGAGAATGAAAACAGCAACATTATACACAAGTATGCATTTAGAAATCACGTCTGGGTGTAATCAGTTAAATATTGAGTAGAAATGTAAGTACGGGAGAGAGAAATGTGAGATGCATATAAACTGACTCTAAAAACACAGGAAAAAAACACACAACTATATTTGCTTTCAGGAGTCACCTTATTCTTAGAACGTGACCCTCGTGAATAAAACGATAAAGTTTAATTTTAACTATATTTTCTCCTTCCTTACTCCTTTCCCCGTGCCATGAAACCATTTTCTTCATAAAACCTTAGGCATTATCTGCAAAGACTTTACACTTTGACATAAGTTCCCTTGTGGTAAATTGAAAAAAACATCTGTGATTCTCTCTGTGTAATGTTAGAAAATTTTGGAATGTTACCTGGTGTTCATCTCATTCAACAAAAGTTAGCGCACCTGCACAAAACAATGAGAACTGAAATCTGTTGCATGTTAAGATGAAATGGGTTGTAAATACAGTATTCATTAACTGTGTGTTCTTTTATGATTATAAAATACTATAATACATGTTCAATGTACAACATTCATATAGAATGAAAATGAGTTTTTAAGAAGTACTCCTAATACCACCCCTAGAAGCAACAACTTTTAGTATTTAGATATATTTCATCTCATTCTTAAAATAGTAATAGATATGGTAACAAAACAACCCCAACACATGGATCCCTATTTTATCTTAGGCCAGGTGTATGCATTTCAATTACGGAGGCAAGCAAGAAGAAGAGGCAAAGTGGGGAGAGGCAATAAGAAAACGAGTCAGGTTCCTGCCCCCATAAAGTTTATGGTAAAAAAGAAGATAATCTGAAAAAAGAAATACACAGGGTCTGGCAGAAGTATTGCCCCAGCAGAAGTAACACCCATTTTTTGTGAGCTGGCAATCTATACCAAGTTTTTTATTACGAAATCATAGGCACGTAATTCTGTAACATAACAATATTACACTCAAGCACACTATACTACCTTAAAAAGGGTGTTATTTCTGTTGGACCCTGTATAATATCATGCCATGTAGTAATAAGTACATGAAGAAAAATTAAGCAACGAGTTGTAGAGTATAAAATAAGAGATTAGAGACGAGACGTGTGGTGCTATTATAGGTCAGGGTAAACTCTCCTGAAAAGTGGACATTAAAGGAGAATCCTGACTTCCTGAATGTGTTTTGACATAAACGCCTCTGTGTTCTTATTCGTAGATACAAATTTCTGGGACTTTCCCCCAGGATTATGATTCAGAAGTTTTGATGTAGACTCAAGTAATGTATGGTTTGTATATGCCTTACTTCAAGTAATTATGAACACGTATCTTGCTAGTATACATTGGAAAACATCATGCTTTGTCATCCAATATTTTAGCCACTTATTACATGTGACTACTAAAATTTGTATTAACTAGAAATTTAATCCATAATTACACACATTTACTTTAATTAAATAAAATTTAAAATTCATTTTCTCCAGTACACAAGGGACAAGGCATATTTCAAATGCTCAACTGTCACATGTGGCTACTAGCTACTATATTAGACTGCAGATACAGAATATGTCCTTCATCACAGGAAGTTCAAGTGGACAGTGCTAGTTCAGTAGAATCAGTCTCCATTTCTTATGTTCCTTAGCCAGTTGACTGGAATGGGGTCAATATCAAAAGAAGGGAACCAGATATCCCAAATTCAGAGGTTCCAGATAAAGTCATCTAAGGAGATTCTCCTTGGGACATTTCCAGAAATTACTGAACATCACATATAATTTTGGTTTGACTGAAGTGTCTTGCTAATCACATTGTTCAAAACTGACTTCTTATCTATTTTTTAAACACACAATAAAAAAGAGAAACAATAGGGATGGCTTATTTTCCTTTCAACCCTTTTAGTCCTGCCTTAAAGTAATATGTATTACAAAAATCTATCTCAATGAAAATTTTTTAAACTTCAATCCCGAAATTTCTATAACAAACTATTTTTCATACCTGAGCCAATTATATAGTGCCAAATGAAATCACTGGTTAATTAGAACTTTGACAGTCAAATCAAACTATAAAAACCTTAAATTAAATTTAGGATTAGCGTGGCCTGGATTAACTGTACAGTTCATCTCTACTAGATTCTAGATATGTACATTTTTCATCTGACCCAATATAGGTGCATAAAAGCTGTGGAGAAGGTGAATTCTCAATAAGAATAGCTGATTTATTTTCACCTCCAACAATGATGCTGTGTAGTAAGGCAAATAAACACCCATGATTTCACGAGACACTTTTATAAAGCATAAAATAAGAACAAAGAAAAGATGAACAGGAAAATGTTATGCACTTTGGCTAATGGTAAAAGGTGCTGGAAAGGCCTTTTTCATTTTTTATCATTTATTTCTTAATTCTTTATTTTACCACCCCACCTAAAAAAATATCATAGCCAGTGGAAATAAGTATAATTAATATCATGTAATTTTGGGGTTGGGGGAGTAGGGGGATCAACCATAACCTATCTCCACTCTCTAAAAAATAAAAATTTAGTTAATTCAATTAAGTCTTCTTCTTTGCAGTAGTGCATGGTCTTGACTTCTTTACTCAACTCCCCACCTTATAATGCAATTAACATGCTACAGTGACATGATTACGTAAATAGATACATGTCTAAACCTCAGTCATTTGTAAATAACTGTTTAAAAATTATGTAAGACAATACAGTTAGTTGCATCTCTATATACACTAACAATGAAACATCTGAAAAGAAATAAACAAAACATTCCCATTCACAATAGTTTTAAAAATTATAAGATACTTAGAAATATGTTAAAGCAAGAAAGCAAAAGATCGGTACCATGAAAATTAAGACTTTGCTAAAGAAACTAAAGAAGACACAAATGGAGGGACATCCCATGTACATAAATTACAAGAGTTAGTATTATTAAAATGTCCATGCTCCCCAAAAGCCATATATAGACTCAAAACAATCCTTATAATATACTATAAAGCTACTATAATTAAAATAGTATGGCATAAACAAAAATAAACACATAAACTGATGGAACAGAGTACAGACCCCACAATTAAACCTCTGTACACATGCTCAACTAATATTTAATAAGTGATTCAAGAACATCCAATGAGAGGCATTCCATTTTGTGGTGTCCCCTCTTGTTAGAGAGCTTTGTCTTTCTTTTCAATAAAAGCTCTGCTGCTTAACCCTAAAAAAAGAACAACAACAACAAAAAAGAACATATACTGGGGAAAGAACAATTTCGTCAACAAATGGTACTGGGAAAGCCATACTACCACAGCAGAAAATTGAAATTAGACCCATATCTTACACCACTCATAGAAATTAACACAAAATGAAAGAAAGACTGAAATATAATTCCTGAAACTATAAAACTCCAAGAAGAAAACATACGGAAGAAGCTCTTCAACACCAATTTTGGCAATGAATTTATGGTTATAACACCAAAAACAAACAACAGGAAAAAAAAAACCCAAAAAAACAAAAAAACTGGTGGAATTACATCAAATGTAAAAGCCACTGTACTATACAAGAAACCATTAACAAAATGAAAAGGCAACCTATAAAACAGAAAATATTTGCAAAACATGTGTTGAATAAAGAGTTATATCCAAAATAAAGAACTCATATAACTCATTAACAAAAACAAAAATAAAACAATCCAATTTAAAATAATGAACAGAGGAACTAAAAATTTTTCCAAAGTAGACATAGATATGGCAAAATGATATTACTTGAAAAGGAGCTCAAAATCACTAATCATCAAGGGAATACAAATCAAAACCACAATATCACCTCACACCTGTTAAAATGGGTATCATCGAGAAGACAAGCTATATGCTGGGGAGGATGTAGAAAAAAAGATAACCTTTGTACACTGTAGGTGAAATTGTAAACTGTTTCAACCACTATGAACAATATGGAAGTTCCTCAAAAAATTAAAAATAAAACTACCATATAAATACAGTGATTTCATTTCAGGGTATATATCCAAAGGAAATTAAAATAGATTCTCAAAGAAATATATTCACTCCCATGGTTAGTGCAGCATTATTCACAATAATGCATAATAACAAGATATGAAAATAACTAAAGTGTTAATGAATAACTAATGAAGATATACATGAGGTCTGTCCGGAAAAAAAATCAAGCCATTGTCAATATAATGAGAACAGTTTGCGCACCATTAATGCAACCTGGCAGCCAGAGAGAGTGGTTTGCAATGCACATACATGAAAAATGACAATTTCACTGTACTAGTCAGTGGAGGTGCTAGAAGCTATTGAGTGAAAATGTGTACTGTGTAGCTATTTATTTAAAATAACGACAAGGCAGATGATGAAGATTCCAACAAAAGATTTTGCAGAGTTTTGAACAGTGGAAAAGATGCTGGTAGAACTGTGTGATGTCTCAATATGCCTACTTTGAAGGGGACTAAGAAGGCACTGTCTTATGTACAATCTTTCTTTTATCTTGTATCTTCTTCAATAAATGCCTTTTTCATATTACACGGCTGGATACTTTCTAGGCAGACCTTGTGTGTATGTGCATACACGTGCACACGCACACACATAGAGCCATAACCCCAACAACAAAAAAAATCCTCCCATTTGCAACAACATGAATATAACTTGAGGTGATTATGCTATAAGTGAGATAAGTCAGAGACAAAAACTGTATGATGTCTCTCATATATAGAATCTAAAAAGTACCAAATTCAAACAAACAAAAGAATGGTAGTTATCAGGGGATGGGGAGTGGGGAATAGAAGAGATATTATTAAAAATACATAACTGTAACTAGTAGATAAGTTTGGAGATCTAATACACAGTACAGTGATTATAGTTAACCAAACTGTATTATCATCATTAAATTTGCTAGGAGAATGGACCTTAAATGTTTCCACTACTAGAATAAATGATTATTATGTGACATGACAAAGAGGTTAGCTAAAACTACAATGGCAATCATACTGCAATATACAAATATCAAATCAATATGCTGTACTCCTTAAACTTACACAATGTTACATAAAACAAAGAAATGCACTGTTCTCTTGTAGCAAGTGGGTGCCATTCGTATGAACATCATTACAAGGGTTTATAAACAAGTCTCCAAATGCATGATAGAAGTGCTATCTAAAAGATAATAATAAAGAGTAGAAAATAATAAACAACTGGTCAATTCACTCCTGGAATAGTAAGTGGAAAAAAATTTATGAGGCAGAACTATTTAGAGGCAATTGTGCTCCAATATAAAATAACTATAGCATTAATTCCAGTAAATGCCAATAGAAGCTATTTTGAAGAAAAGGCTGTTGGTACCATTTTGTTGTTTAGGGTAAATGCCTGTTTTAGTTGGAAGAATAGTTTTGTTTGTTTTTTTAAGGTAAATTGTGGTTTTGTAATTGCTGTGGCAAATACTCATTAAGACAGGTTCTCTAGAAAGAAATTTCATATGACCTGAAACACTTTTAGTGCCAAGTTTCACTTTTATACAAATTAACATCAAAAGATATAAATCCACAGAAAAGAGAATTTATAATGAAAAGTGCAATTGCACTGTTACTTTGGCAGAAATGACAAATTCTATTATAATTAAGGTCATAGTATGTTGTTAATTCATGTTTCAAAGTAGCAGATGAGCAGGCAATGTGAAATAAACTGTATATAATAACTGAAACCATCATTGAATCTATTTTATGACTTTTCCTCAATAATTTAATCATATAATGTCTCTTCTTGATCTCTCATATAGCCCAATTATATATTTCATTATTTAGGGTCCTTGATCTGAAGATTCCCTCTAATGTTAAACATGTGTTACGTTAACACAGGTTAAAGTAACATTTTCCTAATAAAACAGCATATTCCTTAAGAGCAGGACTTTGAGAGTTTACTTATGGCAGCAACGGCAGAGTTGAAAAGTGAGCATTGCAAAGTTAAATGCACATCAGCACTGAGGAGATCAGCAATAATGCAATCCCAGAGGCATATGTGGTGTGAACATGACTAGGGTCCTGACAATTATGTCTTTTCTCTGTGCTTCCTATTGATCTGAGAGAGGTATTCGCAACACTTAACAATTACTTCATTTCCTGCTTAGTTAGAAAGCGCTTCTATTATTGGCAGCAAAGAGCCCTGCCTGGTAAGCTAGAAATAATAAAAGAGCAAAAGTGCAGGGTTTTCACTTGTCAGCCATTTAACAGTGTGATTTAAGAGGTAAACTCAGAGTGGTTGTTCCTGCAGTGTGGGCCATGAAGAGCTGGGATGATTATGGGTTTATTCTATTTATGGTCTTCTTGAATCCAAACACCCAACGATTTTCAGTAGACCAGAAAAAGACCATGTTTCTTATATTATAAATCACTATTTTTCAGGTGAAGACAATGAATTGTTCAATAAAATATTCATTTAAAGAATTACTGAGGAGGAAGCTTCAATCATTCTGTATTTTCTGAAGCAAAACATAGAACTACTCTCACTTGGAAGTCTAATAAAGTAATTCATCTTGCAAAGAATGGCATACTCAAAAAAGGACTAAGATACTGTCAAAGACCATGCTTTCACATGAAAGGTGTCATTTTAAGGTTATTTTCAACCTAAATGTTCTAAAAATTCATGAAACTAATGAAAACCTTCTGAGTCAGACTAGGAAAATGCATTCCTGAATTCTAGCATGCAATTAGACAGCTCAGTTGACAGAAGGGTAAGAAAACTGTGAGATTAACGTAAAAATCAGTTCACCAGCACTGATATTACGAAGTCCCAACTTGACATAATTGTAGCAGTCACCAGGTTCTTTTAAATTAACATACTAGTCTTAATTTTAAAAAGTTTTAAAAAGTTAAATAACTAAGTGAAAATAGGGCCCACACCAGCCATGGTCAAAGACAAAGAATGAAACAATATTGACCGGAAAAGAAAAATTCAGGATAGGAGCATTTACCTGATTAAAATGCTTATCTAGAATTTGTATAATACGTGTTTTAGAAGGAACTAGAATTAAAGCCCTAAACCATATTGTGGCTTTCCGTACATGTTATTTAGATCTATTTTATTGTTTTGGTACACATTGTTTAAATGAATAAATTACTATCTATTTATATTTTATTCTAAATACATCAGAGTTCAAATAACTTCTAATGAAGACAATCCCTTTGCAAATTATTAAGAAGCATCTGATGCAAAACAACTAATCAGATTTTGTGCTCGATCCTGAGTAGACTAATTTGTATTTCCCTCAAGAGCTCTGAATAAGGCCTTTCCTATTTGTGCATGCCACTGTTACATCTTGCCCCCCACCCCAACCCCCTTTTTTAAACATTTTAACCATATTCTTATTTCCTTTAAAAACAATTTACCTACATGTACTACTCACATCTCATGGTTCCGTCCTTTATCCACAATATGAAACTAATTACATCTGTTTTATTTATTGGAAAAATCACCAAACATTCAAAACAAAGTACAAAACTTCTGATTTTGGACTTCTTATTTTTTGTTTTTACTTTCTTTCACTTTTAATGTTATTAATATAACTAATGGATTAGTTCAGGACTTCAATGTCTGTCATTTGGTTTATAAACTTAAAATATATTGCCAGTATCAGATTATCATAAACAGTGAATAGATTAAAGATAATTATAATATTTAGACTTGATCACTGAGGAGTTTTATTTCTAGCAAGATTAATTTTCCCAAGAAAATAACAAAATGTATGGGATAAAATGATACAAAGCACTATGAATGTTGACATATGATGGCAATACAGTGAGGAAGTCAGGACAGTGAGTGAGGAAAGATGGAGATCCAGAGAGGGAAGTGGAATGAGTATCTCAAGTTGCCCTTGCACCTCTGACCATTGTCCAAAACCCAGTGAACTTAAGCATCAATTTTCTGAACTTTAAGGGATCAGGGACAGAAAAATAAACACAGCCTCACTGTATCCTGCTATGAGGTACTTTATAAGAAGATGTACTCTTGGTAAAATAGTGAAGTATTATTAAATCTCCATCCCAAGAAATCTACAGTTAAATTGTCAGCCTTAGAGCTACATGCTCAATGAAGAGGCAAAAATTTCAAGAATTTGAAACCATAAGCCACCCAATACATAGGTTTTCAAACTAATTCATATTGTCTGATTTGCCAAAGAAAGTTTAACTTAAGAATTATGTTCTAAGGATTTCTGGATTGGTAATATAAATACTTCCTGAATGAATCCAACCTACCTTTGAACTAGTTTTCAAAATAAAGTTTCACAGATCAAATTGCAAGGAAATTGTGTCCCTTGTTGCCAAAAATAAATACAAAGGTGTGACAGTAATTTCTAAATAGCCACTTGACTGGGAGTGTTTGTGAATATTTTTTGAATGAGCTAAACATCTGAATTGGTAGACTGAGTAAAGGAGATCATTCTTCCTAATGTGGGTGATACTCAATCAGTTGGAGGCCTGAAAACCACAAGAAGAATGATTCTCCCACATGTAAGGGGCAGTTCCTCTTGCCTGGTTGCTTGACCTGAGACACTGCTCTTTTCCTGCCTTGGCGCTCAAACTGAAACATCAGCCTTCTTTGGGTCTCAAACTTGCTGGCTTTCAGACTAGAATTTATACTATTAGTTCTCCTAGTTCTCAAATCTTTGGACTCCAGACTCGAATTACATTATCAGAGCTCCTGAGTCTCTAGTTTGCCAACTGTAGATTGTTAAAATCAAACAAATGAAGACCAGATGTGACTTTTTCATTCCGGAGCAGACAAACCAGTTTAGTCATTCAAGGAAAACTTATTTCAGCCTCTCTGCAAAACAATTGAAAGTTAACTCGGGCTACTTGTTAATAACTCTGAAAATCAGTTTCCCAAAACTGATATGATATGACCACTTTTAACAAATTCTCTAGAACAAGAAACTTTCACTAATTACTAGTACAGTGGCTTTACTTCTGCTATTTCTCAACTTTTGACAATACCTTAAAACTTCTCAGTCTCCAAAATCACATAAATCAATTCTTAAAATCTATCTTAGCTCACATATACACACATAAGCCAACTAAAACCACAAAGAGAAAATTCAGATTTTAGGATCATAATATAAAATAAGAATTTTCATTGTATTAAGACATCAGTTCTTAAAAATTGGTAAATAGCAAGAAATACTTTGAAAATAATGTAACAAAACCATACTTCTAGAAATGATAATGTATAATTGAAAATAACAGTAATATAGAAGGGCTGTCCTAAAAAATCTAGCCATTGTCAATATAATGAGAATGTTTACATGGCTGGATACTTTCTGAACACCCCTCATATGTGTTAAAGAGCAGCCTAGATATGGATAAAGAGAAAGTTATTAGTTGAAAAATTAATCTTAATTACCACGAATGAAGAATAGGGAACAAAAAAGTAACAACATAAAAATGAATTTAAGTATCATGAAAAGTAGAATGAAAATATTTAACATATATCCATTCAAATGTAAGCATCATGAAAGGTAAAATAAAAAGGTTTAACACAAATCCATTCAAAATCCCAGAATGTGAGGATAGAGAAAATATGGCAGAGACATTTTAAAAAGAAACACCTGAGAACACTTTATAATTAATAAGGGACTCCAATTAATATTTAATATGCCCATGAAATCTGAACCACAGTAAATAAATTCTTCACAAGGACATATCATGGTGAAACCACAAAAACGCTATGAACAATTAAAGATCTTACAAGTAGCCAAAGAGAAAACACTGCTTTCTAAAGTGACAATGATCTGACAACTGACTTCTATAAATGACTTAGTTGATTTCTGTGGGCCATGCTAAGAAAAAATTACTATCAATCAAGAGCTCAATATCCAGCAGAAATATGTTTACAAAATGTAGTCAAAGTACCAAAAAACATTCAAAATACGATGAGAAAAAATAATCCATCAATCCCAAGCAGTGAAAGAACTTAGAAAAAAAAAAAAAAAAATCATGATAAAAACAAAATACAAACTAAGTAAACAGAAACTAACTAAAATGTAGTAGTAATTGAAATAAAAGTAGAAGGCTAACTTTCAACTTCTAGTTATGCAAGTAAGGAGCTGAGAAATCACCACTCCATCCTAACAACAAGTAAAAAAGCTGAACAGATAAAACAACCAACCACTATTTGGGAGTCCTTGAGAAATCACAGGGAAAACACTGACCCCAGGATTGGACAAACAACTCTCGCTTACCTGAGAGACTCAAGAGCAGAAATTGAAGCAGAAACCAGTACTGCAGGAGGAAAACGTGACTGTAAGGGATAAACTGTTGTAGGTTTATGTGTGCACAACATCCCACAATATTTTGAGATTTACCTTTAGAGTTCCAGGAGGTTCTTGCAGTGTGTAACTTCCAGAAAAAAAACCCTCAGGATTCCAACAGGGGAGGAGAAAAGAAACCATTTTAAAGACACCTGAATACACTGATCTTCTTAATGACGTGTACTCTCAGGTGAAACTACTAGTTAATCAGAGCCCTGCCTACTAGGGGTAGTGTCAGAGCCTAATTGACGGAGGAAAATGATATACCCAACTCCAGTCAGCTCTAGCTTCTTCCACAAGAGAGAAGGGAAATACCCAATTCCAGCCCACTCTAGCCATCCTATCCCAACGAAGGTGGTGGGGGCGGGGGTAGGGGGAGTGAAAAACAGAAACATTTGTGAAGCTCACAGTTCAGAAACACAGACAAAATCAAAGACTAAGACCTAATTATGGAACAATAGAACACTTATTCACATTCCACACCTTGCTGGGGGTGGGGAGGTGGGGGAGTGAAAAACAGAAACATTTGTTAAGCTCACAGTTCAGAGGCACAGACAAAATCAAAGACTAAGACCTAATTATTGAACAATAGAACACTTATTCACATTCCACACTTTGCTGTAATATGTTTTCATATACTCCTGTGAACTTACACTATAGTTCACATATTGAAAAAATAAACTACTGAAGTAATTGCAACTGAAGATATTTTGCAAGTCAGTACAACACTGAAGGTCACTTACTTTTTAGAGAAAAATATCTAGGGATGCTGGGATGGTACAGCAGGCTAAATGCTTGCCTGCCTTGCAACTGTGATGTCTGAGAATCAAATCCCAGGTCCATGCAGCCCCATATGCTGAACTGTGGTGCAACTGGTAACCACCAGATGGCAGCAAAGGTTCTCACCTCCCACGCAGGAGGTGGCCAGTCTGGTTTCTGCCCCCCGTGGCCCCACATCCACCTATGTGGAATGAAACTATGTCACAACTAATGATGTGCAACTTTGGAAACCGCTCTGGACCCTCCCCCTTCTCTCTCTCTCTCTCTCTCTCTCTCTCTCTCTCTCTCTCTCTCTCTCTCACCTTCTCTCAAACAATAAAATAAATATTTTTTTATAAAAGAAAAATAACAAAATGTGTTTACTAGTCTTGACAAGGCATTTATAAAATACAGCAAAACATGGAATCAAGGAAATATAACTATTTCTTTTTCATAACTATTGAATCTAAACTAGAATGTTTCAGCTACGAGTCAGCTGAACAGACAACCTTTAAAGCTAGGGAAAGAAAGAATATTTTCACCCTCAGCAAGGATTCCTCACTGTTGGTTAAATGTTAACACTTTCCCCTGCAGGGTACAAGGAAAGAGGTCAAACACTTTAGGAAAAATCGAATAGTTTAACCTGTGCTAGAGGGACTTGTTAAACAGAATGTGTCTGTGGTGAGAAAGTGACAGATTTTCTGGGACTATTCCAAAGCTGTCAATTTTTCAACCAGAATTGGCCGTAAAATGAGCTTCTTTCGTCGCATGCTTGAGCCAAAGAATTTTCTTTTTCTCCTAAAAAGCCAATAAACCAGCGGCAATATAAGTAAATAAAGTTATAATAATTAAGTTATAAATAGGATGTGCTTTTTAAATTACTGTTTTAATTGGTTGTTAAATTCATCATTGTATCTCTCCACCAGTACATACATGGATTTGAGAAGATTAGCTTATTTTACTGAGTGAATTATCATTAGGGAGTAAGTTGATTATAACTTGAAAGTAAGAAACATTTTCTTGAAATTTGTAACATATTGAGCTGGTCAGATCCATTGGGAAAGTAATACTGTAGTCATTTAGTAAGCGCTGCAAGGCAACAGAGAGTCTGTTCCTTAGCTTGTAGTTACATCCAAAGGCAGTTAACTGTAAGAGAAAGCCAGTGATAGAAGTAAAAATAATAGTAATTCAATTCACCTGCTTATTGTCAAAATAATCTAACCTTAATTTGTTAAAAAAAACTACATTAATTATTCTTAATTTTAGATATAAGAAACACTTTATTTTAAATAGAAATTAGTATGGGTATATGTTTCAAGTTATGTACATTGAAGTTAGGATTATACTACACTATTTGTGCTCAAATATTGGCTTCAGACTTTTAATCTACTGCAATAACAAGCATTTTTTAATCTTTGGAAGATAACCTTGAGTTTAAGATCAATAATCAAATCTGCAGTTTCCTCTATTTACATAGGAAACTGAAAAGTAAATGGATTTAAAATATGCAAGATTCATATTTGCATTTCATTATTTATAACCTCAAAGGCATGATTCTTGACTTGCAATCAAACCAACATAAGGAACAAGGACATAAAGTGTATCAGAAGTCTAAATTCAGAAAGAAAAGATTACAACTCGACAAAATTCCTCTCATCAAAGCTTAATTAATTATACTCTCAGATTTCTAATCATTTTTTACCATCTTTATCTCAAAGAAATTTTATTTGATATTATTTCACTGAATTAAAAAGGAACACAATTGTTTATTCAAAGAACAAGCATTGAATGCCTACTATATATATACCAAGCCCTTGCCTAAGTACTAGGTAGAATATCATAAATATAATGAACAAAATTCCCTGACTTCATAGAGCTTATGTTTTAGACAGAGAACATTGACCTAGAGGAGGAAAGACAAATTTAAATAAAAGGTAAAAGGTGTGAAATGATTGTGACTTTAAGTGCTATGGACAAACATGAAATAAGACTTTTATAGCAGGGCCTCTGTGGTCAAGGAGGCATGATTTACTAATTGGTGATATTTAAAAGAGCTGACGAAGGACAGGAGAGAGCAAGCCTTGTGATTACAGGAAAAAAATTTTCAGACAAAGACAAAACCAGAACTAAAGCATTTAAGCAAGGAAGGTACTGGCATGTTTCAAGAAACCATAGGGAGCCCAGAGCAATGGAGAGAAAATAAGTGGGGGTGGGTGCAGGGTGGTTGGAAAGAATATGGGTAGCAAGTCCTGAGAAGCCTTACTAGTCTGTGGCAATGGATTCTTTTGGTGCCTCGAGTAAGATGGAAAATCACCTAAGGCAGAGAAGTGACATGATTTCTGTATTAAAAAGATTACTTTAGCTAGTCTAAAAGCCAGGATTCACCGATGGAATATATATAAATTTTTACATGAATGGGGAAAAAAAGCCAATGTAGGAATTAAGGATGATCCTAAGATGAATTCTAAAGAACTAGCTTTGGGATGTCTTTCAGACTGCAAGGTGGAGATGGTGAGTTAGGAGCTGGGTATACAAGCATAGATTTCAGAAGA
Organism: Craseonycteris thonglongyai; assembly: GCA_004027555.1. Lineage (NCBI taxonomy): Eukaryota > Metazoa > Chordata > Mammalia > Chiroptera > Craseonycteridae > Craseonycteris > Craseonycteris thonglongyai. Next base: position 15,975 of record PVKE010010683.1, on the reverse strand, counting down.
GGGGTCTGGCCTGGATAATTTATCAGTTTGGAGATAAAATTTAACATCTTGAAACTATAAACATCAACTAGGAGAAGTGTGATGGTGAAAATAAGAGACTAAATAGCTGAAAGCTGCAAATTTTAAAATTCAGACGTCAAAGTAAACAAAGGAGACTAGGGCAAGTAGCCTAGAGAAAGATCCAGAGACTGTGGTAATCCAAAAGCCATATTTTGAAAGCGGCTTTCAAAGAAACACTGCTAAGGAGAACTAGAAAAAAAATTTTGGGGAAAGCCGGGACGGCTCAGCGGGTTGAGCGCTCGCTTTGAGGCCATGAGGACCGAGGATCGAATCCCGGCTCCGGCCCAGGCAGGACCCACATGCTGAGCTGGGGAGTTCCCACAGTTCGGTTCTCTAGCTGTCTCTGTCTCTGTCTCTCTCTCTGTCTGTCAAAAGTAAAATAAAAAAATAAATATGCACTGAAGATAAAATAATTACTCTATAAATATAAAAAAAAAAAAAAGAAGTAACAACTCTAAATGAAAAAAAAAAAAAATTTTTGTATTGGACACAGTAGCAAATTGACATCTAGTTATATTTTTAAAAATATTTTGAGAGAAGGTTATGTATAAAAACCTGTTTTAATTGTATCTGGGATTTAATTTATAGATGTTACTAAGTGATGACATGGGAGAAATCAATACTATTGAAAGAAGGCTGATTACTTACAGTTCTCCAAAGAAGGGGGCACAACATACCATGCAGAGGCATATGGGGAGTCCCAGAGTCAGTCGGGAAGCAGAAAGAATGATTGGAAAACAGACCAGAGCTTTATTGGAATTTTCATAGGAAGAAATGGGTGAGACAGGATAGGTACATTAAGCAACCTTAGGATTGAAAAGTTTGAATAAGTTTTGTGGATTCTGGACTAGAGGGGTAGTCTCTAAGTATCCAATCCATGGCTTTCAGTTGATATAGGGCAGGGGGAATATTGGCTCCGTATGTGAGAGGTTTATAAGGAAGGTGGTCGGGAATGTGAGCTTTGGACTGTTTGGTTTATATATAAAGGCACGCTCACAGGCAAGTTATTGCTATGTGTAGAATTTAACGAACATTGGGAAAGTTTCCTCCCAGTTTGCAAGGCCCCAAAATGTCAAAGCATCGTAAAACAGAAAATAAAAAAATACGACATTTCAATGGAGTGAATCTCTCTATGAGGAGAACTGTAGAAGGAGGAGAACTTGAAATCAAAGTGCAGAACCACCTTCAATGAGAATTTCTCTAAAGGGAAAGTGAGGCACAAAAATGTGGCAATGCCTAGAGAAGGGGAGGTCAAAAGTGTGTTTTTCTTACTATGGGAGAATTTACATTCTATTCCTATGGCCATGGTAATGGTCAAATATAGAAGGAAAAACTTGATGATTCATGAGACCCCAAAAGTAGAAGTGGTAACTTTGAATCGTGGATAATTTGCCTATGATTACAGAGGGGAGGCAGAGTATATAGGCAGAGGCACAGGTAGATGCATAAATGGAAGAAGTAGAGAAAGTCATTCTATTCTGATTGAGTCTATATTCTCACTAAGATTATAGGTAGGATCAGGAGTGATAGTGCAAATTATAGCAAAAAAGCATTAGAGAAAACAAAAGGTATGCAATCTGAATGTAGGCAGAATTCCTCATAAGGGGAACACTTCTTATATGTTTAGGGAAAAGAGCAGAGTATGCTTGATAGGTTTAAAAAAGTTAAGACCCTATATGCATAAACTAAGTAGGATACCATCAATCAAATACTTTATTTGCATTTTGAGTAGAAGGGATAATGCAATATTCAAATTTTGTATGTTTGGGAGATGAGTTTTAGGACCAGGAGAACAAGAAATGATGAACATCCTGAGGACAGAGAAGTGAAGGGACAGAGGACAGAGAAGGTTGAGGCAAATGCATGGCTCTGAGCAAAAAATATCCGGTACTATATTCTTTGCAATGGGTATGGGTGGAGAACATTCAGACAGTGAGTGATGCCTCAAATTTAATAGTGCTTGATTAGAAGGAAACTAGCAATTGAGATAACATGAATTTGGAGTCCACAAGAATTCAAAGCGAACAGTAATCATGGAGACAAAATGATGAAAGACTACCTGGAAAGCTGCAGAAGAATGTAACAGATGAAGAGGAAGGAGGTCAAGCTATTCTGGTTAGTTATTAAAGCAAAGTGTAACTTCCAAATTCAGGAGGCATTTGGAGTTTTCCAGGTGAGTAATTACATGACTTAGGTTAAAATCAGCTTATAGCTTGAAGTATATCACTAACCACATAAATCTAAGCAGTTGTATAACAGTTTTGTGCCTCATTGCTTCTCATGTGAAATTATAATAATTATGTCTGCCTTAGAGCTTTATAGTAGAAAAAATAAATATCATTGGCCATACTGAAAGTTAAGTTAGACTGAGTAAAAATATAATTCATACACAAGTATGCAATCACCCAAAAGTAACCAAATCAACATTCTTAGCAAAAACTCAGCCGTGGAATAGGATTATAAGTGCTAAATTAATGATCAATGGTGTAAAAGTTTTTAAACATAAACATTTAAATATTTTGACAAAATGTTACAAACTTAAAATAAATAGGTAAAAACAGAGTTGTTCATCCAGCTATGAACTAACATTAAAAGCTATTTTGATTATTTTGGCCTCAGTAAAATTCAAAATCGAGAGGAAAACTAATAAACTATTTTGTAAACGCAAAGACACAGATAAGAGTTTAGTAGTTACCAGAGGGAGAGGGAAGTGGGGGAAGGCAGAAGAGAGTAAAGGCACTCAAACATATGATGACAGAATGAGATATGACTGGGTGGTGTTCACACAATGAAATATATAGATGATGTATTATAGAATGGTACACTTGAAAACTATATAATGTTATCAACAAATGTCATCCCAATAAATTTAATTTAAAAAAATAACTAGAAAAAAGATAGTTCACCCATATGTTTCTGGTGCTGTGTTAAGGCTACTGGATCACCATCAAAAGAATTAGGTTAGAATTACTGGTCCAATGCATCCTAGATGCCACTGACCTCCACTAGTCCTTATCTGTAAATGGGAATACTGGTTTTTCACTGACAGTTATTGTTAGAAGTAATATGAGAGTGTTACGTCAACGTGTCCAGCATAATGCAGCAATATATGTTAAGACCCCATAAATAGGTTTTCTAATAATATACTTTCTGTTGGAGCCATGTTCCTTTGGTGGATCAGGTTTTCTTTATTCCAATATACCTGGGTATTCAGTCACTACTCAATAATCTTTTTGATTTAGGAAAAATATGTTTTCTAAAAAATCATGAAGACTTTAGACCCTTTACTCTGCAATATCTAATGATAGTGAACATTTAAATGTCATGGTTAATATTGTCTGGATCATTTCTTAGTAGTAAGTGTATTACCTCATTAAGCAAGTCAGTCTTTGATCAATATTTGATCCTAATGAAGAACTAGATAAAAGAGTGTTGGAGTTCCTTGCCCTTCTCCCAATATCTCAAGCTCTAGAAACACAGCCAGGTGTTTCTTTCCTCAGGCTGCCTTTCTAAGCTTATTACTCGACCAGAAAAGGTAAAAGGAGACATTAAAGGCCCCTTAACATTCTAGAGCAAGTCTGAAGCACTTGAACTCCTTACAATTTTTGCACCATTGACAAAGATGTCTCTTAAAATTCCTCCACAAGCACACCTACACCCAAGGGATCCACCAAACATCCAAAACTAAAAGGAAACCAACACTTCCTCAAAGCTAAAGATGTACCACCTTCTTAAAGTCTTTCCTAGACAACGTTCCTGGAATTCCTTCTTCGAAGCTTGTTCCCCTTTCTCAGGTCATACCACACCTCCCTTAATAGCTTGTTTCTGGTTAATTACAAGCCACTTCTAATAATTGTAACATCAGGAAGGCACGAAGGTGGTCAAGGTCTTGGCAAGGAGACCAGGAATAGCAGCAACCCAGAGAATTCTCCCTCCTAGATCAATTATGTAATGAAGTGCTGCAGGAACACTGAAATGTCTAATATCCAACTTTAGGGCTGCAGATATAATAGAAAAAATAAAGTGGGACAGTAGGATTTCTCCCATGCTCTATTCTTAGATCAAAAAATGAAAAAATCAAGATCAGAGACTAAAGGCTATTTATGGCTATTTAAAATTTATACCGTTTTTGTAAGAGAAGACATAGCTCATTCATTATGGCAAATTAATCACAGAAATTAAAGAGGCAACAAAAAAAAAGTTGTCTAATTTCAGCTATTCATCACAATTCCTGTTCAAACTTTATTATTAGCAGGATTTGACCCATCTTGTTTTAAATTATTCTAGTTTCTCCCTCACCTCATCACTTCTTTTGAAAACTGTTTCTCATTTCAGTATCTTCACCCGCAGCAAAATTTCTAATCTAGAGCCTAAGATTTTCTTTTGCTTAATGTCTAGCTATTACTCTTAATACTTTGTTGTATTTTTTCACACTAGGAAAATATAAATGTAACAGAGAAGTTTATGAGAAAACAGCAGGTTATCACATGGTGACAGGAGACAGGGCACAGAGTTCTGAGCCACTTCTGTATTATTTTCCTTCACGAAGTAAATAGTAATACTTAAAACACTGCATTTACCTCACTCTATTTCTATCAGTATTTCCAAAGGCTCTTTATTGTCCCAGGATAAAGTTCAATTTGCTCTGCTTAGGATTCAAGGCATGTTGCAAATGTGTTCCTACTTAATATTTCTAGCGTTGACTTACACTATTTAATTATAAAGAAAACTTCCACAAATCACAAACCAGTGTCATGACTTTTCTTCAAATAGTCTAAGGATTTTTCTTTTTTAAAGTATGTAATTTTTTCTGATTAGATTAGGGCTGTGTGTGTGGGGGAGGGGGGGCTATCCAGCTATCTAACCAATCTCGTTATATTGACAATGGCCAGATTTTTTTTTTCTGGACGACCCTCATAAAATTTCCTCAGTATAAAAGAAGTTTTAAATGTATACAGTAAATGACAAAACTAAAGAAAAAATAAAACACAGAAAGAAATGTTCCAAGGACACAAATCAGAGATGTACAAACTGCTAATAAACATTGAGAGATAAATGCTTAAATGGCTAGTCATGAAAGCAATGTAAATTATAACTCTAATAACATACTACTTTTTAATTTATCATATTAAAATATTTTACAGAACTTCAACAAGTTATTTTTATAAATGTATGTATTTCTTAGAGAATATCTTATTTATATATAATTTACTTATTTAAAATATTTCCTTACTGTAGATTTCCTGTCATCTTCCTGAGATACATTTTTATGCCTGGAAACTCTGAAACAATAGGTTCATGTAATATGCCAAGTTGCCCTTCAGAATGTCTGTGTGAATTGTACACCCTTCAGAGGGCTGGTATGCACAGTAGTACATTATGTATACTACACAGTTTCTTGACTAAAAAGAGTCTTGGGGTATAAAAGTGGGGAGGCTAAAATTTGGGCCATGCTTTGCTTGGCAAGCCCCATGTCAGTTAGAAGTTTGGGTCTCTTTTTCCGTCTCTCATTTAGTCCATAGCAACACACTGAGGTATTCCATCTTCTCCAAGGTCAGTATATATCATAATTGTCTAGTCGTGTTGCTTCATAAGTGGACACTTAGTTCTTATTAACGCAACTGCTTCTTATTCACTTAGTACAGTGAATCATGTCCACATGAGAAACTAGTATGAAGTTATTTGTCTTATATATAATCAGTTGTCCCAACATCATACCCTGAATAATGTATTATTATTTGAAAACTGCCATTTGTGGTTTGATTGAATACTGTCATTGTGATATTTAATACCTTAATACATATCTCACATTATTTTTTTCTTTTAAAAAGTGCCTTAAGCATTTTTATGCAATATTTTTACTGATAAATTTTGGGTTAGTTCCGTTGAAATTATTATTACAATTGTATTTATATTTTTACTTTATTTTACAGGAAACAAAATCTTTATTATATTCTGTTTGCCTTCTAGGAAAAAGATTTTTTTCTCATTAAATTCCCTTTTTAATGACCCTTATAGTTTTCTTCATATATGTCCTGCACATTTCTTGGTAAGGTTCGTTATAGATCTTTTAAAATATATTCTGTCTTTATTACTAGGATTTTTTTTCCTAAGAGGTTATTGCTGACCAAAAGGAGTTACTGGTATTCAAATATTTTAAACCAGACCACTCATATATTTTTAACTAATTTTCAGGGATCCGCCATAGGTTTTTCAGACATACAATTAGCTATCCTACATGTACTGTCCCCAAAGTACAAATGCCTAAATGTGTTGAGTTAGGCACAGCCATGTTATAGCAGCAGATTCAAATGCTGATCTTTCCTTACATATATTTTACTTTTAACTTTTTCTTCCAAAGGTTAAATAACACCACAATGTTGCTGAAACAATAAAACACATGTATGATTGTGCATTTGTAATTTAGATGTATAATAAAAACAGGTTTGGTTTAATATAACTGCTTATTGACAAATCACTCGAACTTAAGCAGGTATTATTTCTGTTTGCTTTGGGCCACTTTCACTGCACAAGGTTTTCATATAAACAAAGGAGTAAGCATAGGAATAGTGGATCAGGGTAAGCTGGGATGGCTCAGCGGTTGAGCACTCTTCTTGCAGCCCCAAAGTCCAAGGATTATATCCTGGCCCCAGCCCGTGTGGACCCATATGCTGAACTGGGGTGTGCCCCCAGTTCGGTTCTCGCCAGGGCAAGCTTCCCATGTGGGAGGCCCCTGATCAGCTCCCACCCCGGACATGCTTCCCATGTAGAAGGCCGCAGCTTGTGGGGGCATGCCTCCCATGCAAGAGGCCCCTGGCTCAGTTCTAGCCCTGCGCAGACCTGCCCCCACCTGTGGAGTGAAACTATATAAAGAACTAATGATATACAAGCATGGAGACTGCTATGGACCCTCCCTCTTCTCTCTCTCTCTCTCTCTGTCAAAAACAATAAAAAAATTTTTTTTAATCTTTAAGAATAGTAAATGAAAGAGGTTTTCAAGTAATCAGCAATCATACTCTGAAAGCACCTTCCAACATCCAATTGTGTTAAATACCTTTATAAAACACAGGGTTGTAACAATTGTTATCACAATTCCATTAATGATACCACTTCATGCTCATCATTCATTCTGTGCTACCCATACTGGAACAATCACATGAGCAGATATGACAACATGATAGTGGACAGATGTGGCCTTGCTCAGTAGCTGCTTAGCCATACCCTGCATCACACCAAGAGCTTGAGAACGCACCTGTGAACATCAGTGAGTTGACTTGGAGCTATGTTGATGAACTAGTTATCCAATCTTTAGTAGCAGCTCTAGTCAATCGGCTAACTCAGGCCTGGACAGATTTTTCCAGGGCAAGCTCTGTCCTAATTTTCTCCAACGTTACAGTTCACCAGCTATTTATTGTCACTTGTTCAAGAACATACAGCCACCTCGATGAAGAGCCAATTCTTGCCTCTAGCAGCTGTACATGGGCATGTGAAAAATGTGTTTCTTCTATGTTTAGCTGCCTAGCCACTAGGCCCTGGCATGTTCTAGCATCTGCTATGACAATTTTCCTTAATTCAGGTGGTCACCCCTAGGCTAGGTGATTCTGTGTCTTTTTGCTTCATTTTTGTTATGTTTACATTAGGAATTATGTTGATGGTTCCACTGCATTTATAAGAAAACAATACTTTTCAAGTAAAAATGTGTACCTTTGTATAGTAAAATAATTTTCAGAGATGCCAGGATGGCTCATTGATTTGAGCTCTTCCTTTGCAGCCCCGTGGTTGGAGGATCAAATAATGGCACTGCCCATGCAGACCCTTATGCCAAACTGGCATGGACCACCAGTTCAGTTCTTTCCAGGGCCCATGCAGGAAGCCTACGGCTCAGTTGCTGCCCTGTGTAGCCCCACACCCACCTGTGGAATGAAACCGTATTGAAAACTAATGATATACAACTATGGAGACTGCTCTGGGCCGTCCCCCTTCTTTCTGTCTCTCTTACCTGTCTCTCTCTCTCTTTGTCAAATAAATAAATAAAACAATAAAAATAAAAATATCTCACCTCAATTGTGCAAATTCCCATAATTCAGTGCCTGTTTTTCCATTTTAAAACTAGGCCACATATTGATTTGTTTTCTAAGTACCTATTAAATTGAGCTCATCAAAGGCAGAGATGGAAGTCTTTCAATTTTTTTTTTAATAGTATTGAACACATAATAGAAACTTACTACATGACTTCTGAAAACAAATCAAGAAAATTCCAGGCAGGGGGAGATAAGGGGAAAAAAATAAAAAAGGCTAAAACAAGCCTGGCATATAGATTCAATAGGAAAAAGATGATTTTATACCCTCTTTTCTATCTTAACCAAATTTACATTGGGATAGAAGACATGAAATGAAAGCATAGCTTCATGTATTAAGCAGAGAATGTGACCAAAAGGCTTTGGACAATTTCTCCTACAAGGCAGCTTGTATATTTTTAGTGAGCAGCACAAGAAGCACATAAACATGTAAGAGAGGCCAATGACATGTTGAAGTCTTAAAAATGTGTCCCACTATAAAGAATTTGTCAGTGATCTTGAAGGTGATCTTGTCTTTGAGTTTTTAAAAAGGGCCCATTTGTCCCCGGGTAAATGACTCATTAAAGCAATAGAACCTTTTAGGAATCTTAGGCTCTTGATTTGTCTTACAACAGCTCACATCATGGACATCCACATTTAAGCTGTAGAATTAAGAAAACATTGCCAGGATAGCTTGACAGGTTAAATACTTGCCTTGCAACTATGAGGCCTGGAAATTGAATCCTGGCCCCAGCCTGTGCAAACCCATATGCTGAACTGGGTGGGCCATGCCTCCCATATGGAAGCCCCCAGTTTAGTTCCTGCCCTGCCAGCCCCACATCCACTTGTGCGGAATGAAACTACATCAAAACAAATGATGTACAACTATGGAGGCAGCTCTAGGCCCTCCCTCTTCTCTCTTTCTCTCTCAAACAATAAAATAAATCTAGGGATGGAGGGACAGAAGAACAAAAACACTGAAGAAACAAATTTGGTAGATCTGAAAATCATATCACCTGAGCTCATAAAAACCAAGCTTACCCACAAATTTACTTTTTAGAAATTACCACAAGCATGTTGTATATAAAACCAGCTTTGTTACCCATGCTTACTTTCCCTGCCTAAACTAAAAGTATCTAAAGATGTGGATTTGTTATTTAGGTTAAAGAAAGACACAGAGATTTGATTACTAATCACAATATCCTGGTAAATTACTGAGATAATGTTTTAAATCTTTTCTTCTTGTAGCATACGTAATCTCCACATCCCATTTTAATTGCTCATGAGTTTTCCAGCCTCCTTTGGCATTTATTTTGGTTGTCTAAATACAGTGTGTTCAAAGGACAGAAAAGTCATTTCATTTTCATCCCAATTTCTCCACAGAATCACATTGGGTCTCCTTTCACTAGAATCCACTTGCCCTTTTCTAGTATTCAGCAGCTAGTTTAAATCCCATCAGGTCCACCACAGATGTCAGCGGCTTCATGAAATTTCATTCTTTGTCTACGCAAAGACAATATTTTCACATTATCTATAAAAAGTCCTAATGAAGAAACTTGGTATCTTAAATTAACTTCACTTACTTCTCTGTCTACACTGTTCTGTGAATATGTTCCTTAAGGCAAAAAGCAGATGTTGCTTTATAGAAACATTTTGCATAAATATGTTACTTTCATTGAACGGTCAATAAATGTACTTCCTTATAGCAACATTCCACTTCAGAATGATAGGGTCATCAACTTTTTTCCAGTATAAATACTTTCCATAATAAGTGCATAAATAGAAACTGTCAAAGATTAAATTTTAAGTCTCGGGTGATTGCTACATCCCCTGAAAGAACTGTGATGCATGAATGAAGCAAAAGAACTTCCAACATCTGAGGACAGCAGTTTTAACAAGGTCAACAGACTTTTTTGGAGAGTAAATCTGTGTATATTTGAGGCATAACTATCAAAACACAAGGTCAGCATTTTAAGAAAATTTCATAGCAATGTCATAGTATACTGTCTACATTTTCTGTTTGTTTTCTCTTGTGTTTAGATAACAAAAAAACTAATGTTAAAAATACCTAAATGATGTCATTCCTGACAAAGGTGGACTAGGAAACTAGACCTAACTCTGCCTAAAAATAAACTAAATTTGATGAATAAAATGTGAAAGCATCTTCTTAAAAGTATTTAGGACCTAAAAGAACAGTAAAGGAATACTAGCCAGATTTGAAGGGCAAGTTTGAACCCAGAGGAAAGGGGGCATAAAGATGCTTTCATCTGAAGCCTGAGCCACTTGAAAAGTTTAAATTTTAGTTGGAGGAAGCATATGAAATAAGGGAAACAGAAATCAAAATTCAGAGTTTGCTTAACTAGGAGGGTCTAATAGGAGACTCATCCCACATTAATCTGAGGCCATAATAGATCCATCTTCCTATAAGTTTGTCCCTCAAGTCAAACAGTTAACCACCCAAAATGACATTATCTAAGTCCCAAAAAACTCAAGACACAAATTTTACTAGATTCCAAATGGACTAGATGGTGAACATAAACATTAAAATCTTCCTTAAAACAGGTTCTCAAATGTGAGAGTGTATCAGAATCACATAGACAATTATTAAAACACAGATGGCTGAGCCACATCCTTAGACCATATTATTCAGTATGTCAGGCATGAGGCTCAAGAATTTATACTTCTAACAAATTCTCAGGTGGTGTCGAGTTGCTTGCCCAGGGACCACACTTTGAAAACCACTACTCTAGATGACTACTTGTATCTCATTATGCTAGGCCTCAAAGAATTCCCACAAAAAAATAATTTGCAAGGATATTGCAGAGCACAAGATAACAGATAAATAAACACTCAAAGAGACAGGATGAGCAAACATAAAAACAGAACTGCCAGACTTCAAATACAGGAATTACCAGTCATAGATCATAAAGCTACTGTGTTTAATTTAACATCTATGACTTTATAAAGTCAAGCTTAAAACATTCTTAGGAAATAGAAAATTGCAAATAATGATGTCACAGATTTGGAAAAAAAAAGTTGCAAATAAATATTTTGCAAATAAAAAATGAACAGCATTAACAAAATATTAGATAAAGCTGAAGGAAGAATTAGTGAGCTGGTAAATAGGTAGATGGAAAAATGTAGGTCAGAGGTCTGGCAACTATAGTCCAGAGGCAACACTGCTTATTCTTGTACATAAAGTTCTACTGGAACACAGCCATGGTCATTTATTATTGTATCATCTATGGCTGTCAGGGCCCAAACTAGAGATAAGCAAGTAAAATACCTAGGAGGCAAAATTTTAGGAGGCACTCACTCTCAGGTTCATGCAAGTGCTGATTCTGTACTTGCCCTGCCCTGAGAATAAATGCCTTCTTAAATTTAATCTCTAGGTACTTTCCTGACCCATATTCATCTTGGCCTTGGAAGGAGGAATGAGAGGGCCGTCTGAGTGATACATATACAAAGCTGTTCATTTGTATTGTAATATTTATAATTTGTGTAATTACCGGTATCTGTATTTATTTCAGTTTGAACTTTTTAAGATGTGTTCTTCTAAATGAGGTCCAAAATAAAAATAAAAATTAGAAACTTTTAATCCTCAACAATAATGCAAATACTGTGTATCAAAACAGGTACGATGAAGACAATATTTTAATGCATATATTAAAGTAAGTAGATAAGACAAACATAAGTGATGTAAGCATCTATGTTAAAGTGCAGCAAATCCAATGACATCGCCATTCTTCTCCTGGGTAGAGTCGCCCCCCATCCTGCCCTCCATTTAACTGCTATCTCACTTTCCATGGTTTCAGTAACTCACAATCATGGTCCAAAAATATTAAATTGAAAATTCCAGAAATACATAATTCATAAGTTTTCAATTGTGCACCATTGTCACACCTTCCCACTCAGGGCTGCTTGGGCACTGCATCATCCTTTTGTCCAGAATATCCACAAAATACACACTCCCTACCAATTAATTCCCTTAGTATCCATCTTGATTATCAGATGCATTGTCTGTGTTTGTGTTCAAGTAACTATTATTTTACTTAACAATGGCCCCAAAACACAAGAGTAGTGATGATGGTAACTTGAATATGCCAAAGGGGAGCCATAAAGTACTTACTGTAATCACATTCACATACATTTTATGACAATACATTGTTATGATTATGCTATTTTTATTAGTTATTGTTGTTCATCTATTAGTGTGCCTAATTTATAAACTACACTTTATCAGAGGTATGTATAAATAGGAAAAAATATAGCATATGTAGTATTGGTTACTATCTGAAGTTTCAGATATCCACTTGGGGTCTTGGATCATATCTCCAACGAACAAGGGAGGACTAGAACCTTCAGGAAGCTCTGCCCACATGCCAAAAGTTATATAGAGACTGTGTATATCAGCATTATTATACTCTATAGCTATAAAAATGATCGAATTACAGCAACAGGGACAAACATGAACAAATCTCTTGCAAGCACAATGTACAAAAGAAGCAAAGGTAAAATAATATTATGATATCTTTCCATTTATATGAAATTCAAACACAGGCAAAACTTCATCAAAATTAAATCTCAAGTGACAGAGTTTATGGTCAAGAAGGTATCCGAAGTGAATTTTTGTTGTGCTGACAATAGTTTGTTTGATATGGGTGAAAGTAACACAGTTTAAGTATTCACAGTTTAATTATTCATTTATTTTCTTGTACTTTTCTGCATATGTTTCAATTTTTTAATGTTAAAAAAGAGAAAAGGAAAAATCAAAAGAAATATTAAGATAATAATTCTTCCATTTAACTACAGACTTTCATTACATTTCTGAAGTTACATGCTATATGACATCAAATTATCTAACAATATCTTGTTCGGTAAGGTTATTGAAACACTTGCTTCTGTGTACCAAAATAATATATACAAATGTTCTTTTGAATGGGTCATTTTAATAAGAGGGTGGGGAGAGAATCACCTATTATGGAAAATACAAAATATATACAAAATAGAATAGTATAATGAAAACATGTGTACCACTGACCTAGCTTCAACATTTATCAATATTTTGTACATCTAATTTTACCCTCTTATCTCTAAGTCTTTTCCTGAATATTTTAAAGAAAAATCCAAGCATATCATTTTATCTGTAAATATATCAATATTCCATTTTAACAGATAAAATGATCATCATGACCACTATATTATCGTTATCATACAAAAAGTCTTAATAATTTTTTAATAGCATCAATATGTAAAATTGGTCTTAATTATCTTAATAACTTTTATAGATGTTTTCTTTGAATCAAGATCTAAATAATAACAACAACAACAACAAAAAGAAATAGAAGATCTAAATAAGGTTCATATTTCAGTTAACCATAGGTCTCTTAACTTGTCTGTATTTTTTGGCAGCCCACTCCTTATTTCTCCCTTTTTTAATGTAATTGATATAGAAACCAGATCATTTGCACATTCCGATTTTGGCTAACTGTTCCCTTGTAGTCTTGTTAATTTCTTTCTTTAGCTGCCATATATATATACTTTTTTTTTTTCTTTTTCTTTTTGGAAGTGTACAAACTTACCTTTCAATCTTGATAACATAGTGGTCAAGTGTAGAAACCAAAGCCTTTCTGTTACAACATCATCCTGTTAAAGTTTATATGAAAACTCAATTAAACCAGCCTAAAAGAAATAGAGATCACTTTCTAAAACATTCATTCACTTAACAATGGTAACACCCAACCCATCTATTTAATAGATGCAATAATAATTGCATTACTACTCATATATCTAAACCTCATTACAGAAAAGCCTTAAAAATTAATGAACTTTTGAATTAATTATTTTTAGGTTAATAAACCCTTTTCCAATTAACTATTATTCCTAAACTCTAAATCAATCTTCTCTGTGAACTCAGAGAAGTCTCATTTGCTGCACAAGTTCCTGATTTTACAGAGCACAGTTTCTCATTTGTGGACCACTTAACATGTCTTCTTCATTGCAGTCATGAGATATGAAGTCTAGATAACTTGAGAAACAGTATTATCACAAGCTTTTAAATAATAAAATTAATAACCAGATATTAAATTAACATTAAGAATATTTTGTGTCAATGAAATAGGTATCATTTAAAATGTAACCACTTTATTTATTGATATTTTAGATGAATCATTATTCATAATGACTATCCGAAGTTATGTATCAGGTCCCATATCTAGTTGATTACTTCATTTATTCTTTATTTTCTTTCAACACAAAAATTATTAAGTAAGAAATATAAGTCAACTAATAATAGTTTGAATGTTTTGGATCTCTACCTTATAGTTCTGGATATTTGGATCAAATAAATAATTATATTTAAATTGTTGGGAGATTTCATATTGAATACCACGACCTGTGTGCTAAAACATGCTAAATCAAATAGTGCAATACATTCAAAAGGATATAAATTATCAGGAAGGAATATACTGGTAAATGTATTTCTAATTCTCTTTTTTGTATTTATTTATGTTTTGTTGCAGTATAAAAATTTTAAATAAATATATCATACTTTGCCATTATTTTTTTATCTCACAAATAAAGATGAAATTCAAGAGATGAAAGAAACATCCCATTCTTGACAGTTTAGCTGTGTGCATGAATTTAGACTTCTTAAGGAATCCTATTCTTATCACCAATATTAACACGACGGTGTCACCAAAGTAATGTATTCAGACTATTCAAGTTACTAAACATATTTCTGAAATATGTCACAAAGCAAAAGTGCCTGAAATCAGAGAAATAGACCTTAATCTTTTATTGGTATTGTGAATCCTTAAAGAAATCTTATTCCTCAATTGAAAAGCTCCCAGGAGCAACTTTCCCTTTGACATCTAAAGTACTTTGGAGAGGAAAATTGAGTTTTATTTTTCACTTCTAGCCTGTATATTTGAATAGCAACCTGAAAAGTGAGACAATCAATGACCAGAATTATTCACATTCACAGTATTTTCTGTTTACTTGAACATGAAATCCCTATTGATCATATTGTCAATTACTAGTTGAATAAAACAATAGTTGACATTTAAATGCATATTTTTTACACTTCTCTATCAAAACCATACTTGTGACAAATATATTGATCTCTGCCTAACATCACTGATATCAAACACTTTTGTCCAACCATAGTTAAAAAGGCTACCCGTATTTTCCGGCGTATAAAACGACCGGGCATATAAGATGACCCCTAATTTTACAGTTAAAACAGGTTTAGGCCTATATTCGCTGTATAAGACTACAGCCTCGGAAGTGGGGGGTAGTCTTATACAGCATATATAGGCCTAAACCTATGTTTTAACTGTAAAATTAGGGGGTCGTCTTATACGCCCGGTCGTCTTATACGCCGGAAAATACGGTACTTTGCATACTAACTGAGAATTGATTCACGTCATGACATTCTTATACCCAGTAAGCAACACAGCGACCACAGCACAGGCAATAGCTCTTCCACAATGTATGCTCCTGACATCTATCTGATTTTATTTCCTTCCACTCTCTTCTACACACATTATGTTCCAGTCATAGAGGTCTTCTTGCACTTGCGTGAAAAGGCCCGGTTTTTGCTTTGCCACAGTATCTTCGTAAGAGCTTTTCCCTCTGTCCCCACATGAATCGAGGTTCCTATCCTCTATTTCACATGGCTGCTTCCTTTCCAAATTCTAGATCATGGTTAAAAGTCTCTCCTCATTAAAATTTATCCTTACTTCTCAACCCATATGACATACTCCTAGTCCAATTACAGCAGATCTAGAAAAGATATTAAAAATTATTTGATGATTTATAAGCATGAGCACCAATCAGGAGGGATGTATGCTATAGA